>JAJOOO010002797.1:0-24832 GCA_029582685.1 Solanum piurae
AAAAAAAAATTCAATTTCTTTGGTCATATATTTGTCATTCATGTTTATAATTATTAGTCTTGGACCAAACATATATATATATTTTTTTTCTCCCTTTGCGTCATTTTTCATTAAAGCCCAAGCTTTATTTGCGCTTAAAGCCACATGGACCTTAGAGTTTTTTTGCGCTTTTCGCCTTTGATAACACTGCATGGTACAATGATGTTTATGCATCTTTAGTTCACTAAATTGAAATGAAAATGGGTATCTGAACTATGGATACCCATGTAACTCCTCATTTTGACGTGAAATTCCAGAGAACTTTTACCTCAATTTTGTGAAAGACCTCGTAGCCATTGATCATCAGTGATCAAGGCAAAACACCCTTGATCCCTAATTAATGTTATAATCCAAACTTGATGAATCTTTGATATAAATGAAAACCGATTACTAACTTAACTTTTAAGTTTTACCTGCTTAATCAAATTGGAAACAGATGGCAAAACTTGAAAGCATATCTGAAATGATGGTTTATGGCAGTTGAGATACTTGAACTTACACATTTACCATTTTATATTCAGGGATCTCTGGATAGCTTGACTCTGAACTTTGGAGTTTCAGATTTTATCAGTAAACTGAACATGCAAGCCCAACTCTGTACTGTTGCAGGTATTCTTGATGTATTAATTTTTAGCTTATACATCTAGATTTACCTTATTCAGCTTTAGGTGACTCGTGTCATTTGGTGGTCCATGAGCGTGGATAGAAAGCATTTTGCCTGTAAGTATTGTTGTATGAAGACATTTGGCTGAGTGTCTTAGATGACTTGTGATCAAAACACCCAACTTAAGGGAAACAACTAAGTGCTCTTGAAGTCAATACATTAGGTAAAGTAAAGTGCAAGCATTGACAAAGCATAACTATGTCTGGACTGTAGAAATGGTGCACATTTCTCATGTAAACTGAAAGAAAATGACTCATCACTAGGTTATCCATTTTATCTCCATATGTGAGTTAGGAAATCAGAGAACTTTTCCCAAAAAGAATGATACTGTTTGATTTTTAATAACACCTTTCTGCTCCTCATCAAATGAATAAAAAAAAAATAACACCATTCTACTAAATATTTCAGTTATGATTGTTGATCTGCCTGTCTAATATCAACAAACTTTGATGGAAAACAAACATTTGATTTTTTTCTGAAGGGCAAACTGCAAACCGTTAAATTTTCTTTATCATAGGTGAGATAATTCTTGTGCTAATCTATTTAATCTTTTGTATATAGGGATTTCTTGGTAGTTCTATGTTAAATTTTGGAGTTCCGATCTGCTTACTTGTAAACTAGAGAGGTGAGCACAAATCCATATACTACCAGCACTCGTGCTTTGTTATTTTTATCTTGTAGTTCTGAAAAGATTAGCTTTCAGAGCATCAAGTCTTGCCATTCCATTTTCTTTATTTGATTAGGATACATCTTGGCCTAAATGTTGTTATTTGAAAGAACATGACTTTTGGCTGGTTGACTTTACATCAGAATATGTACTGAACAGGAGACTGGAAAGAGCTCTGCAAATCAAGCAATAAATGCTTGAAAAAAGGAACTTAAAAATTTGGGGCATTCCGAGAATCGAACTCGGGACCTCTCGCACCCAAAGCGAGAATCATACCACTAGACCAAATGCCCATTGTTGGCATTGTCTTATTTGAGTGCTAGACAAATGTGTTTCCCCTTTTGAGGTATTTGATCCCAAATGTCATTGCTTATCTGTAATGCAGAATTCAAACACTCCTTATTTTACACCAGATGATCTTCATTTCTTGCTTAAATGTTCTTGAGTACTTTAATATGCTTCTGCAGATTCTTACTGCACTTGATGCCTAAAGACGCTCTCAGCTTTGGTTGTTACTGTAAGTCTGTAACTTGAATATTTACAATCCTATGCTATCAACTCAACCCTCTGGCCATCTGGAATCCAAAATCCATGAGATATGTCTAGTGATTAAGAACTGTCATTGGACATGAGGCCAGGTTAGCTGGATTAATATTACATGTTTGAGCTTCATAGATCGAGTTAAGTCACAGCTGAAGTAAATGAATGAAAGCTCCTCATAGTTCAACATGGGCTTTTTGCTGGGTTCTCTTTTGGTACCTTCTTTATTATCATTATTAACTTATTGAATGGAGGCATGAATCCATTCATATCAACTACCCATTCTGTTCTCTATTTAATGTGACATCTAATTTATTTTTTTCGTTTTAGTTTGATTAAAACTATGATACATTTTTATATTTATAGTTATAAATAATTTCATTTTAATATTTTCATTGTATTTTTAATTATGAGATGACCTATGTTTATACAAATATCAATCTTATTTAAGATTATAAACTTCAAACACGGTTTTTTTTTTCATTTTACATACTTATTGCCTAATCAAATTTCGCCACATAAATTGGAATGAAAAAAAATATGTTGGGGGAGTTGTCTGGGTGGGATCGTACAGGACAAAATTTATGTCCTGAGAGTGTATAGCAGGCAAGCGTTTGTAGTCCAACGGTTAGGATAATTGCCTTCCAAGCAATAGACCCGGGTTCGACTCCCGGCAGACGCAATATTTTTATTTATTGATACTTTCTTTTCGTATTTAGGACTAATAAATAGAATATAAATTTTAGTATTACTTTGGTTGTAGGCTACACAAATTAGCCTCTTTACTTCTTTATTGTGATTATATGAGCATCTCCTCAGCAATCAAATCGAAAATAAAATTATTAAGAATAAAAAATTAATAATAAATATTTTATTAATTTGATTATCGAATTAGCATATTCACAAATTAAAAATGGATAAATTAAATCAATAATATATGAAATTAAATTGAATCAATAGATGCACACCCTTACTTGTAACTAATAATACATAAGTACCTTTATTTACCAACTTAGCTAACGGAATTGCCCCTTTATGCTTGTTGGTTCACTTGAGTTATTTTCTTGTTTAAATTTATTTTTTAAAATTACTACATTTCTCAAATTCTTATTTAATTAAATACATAAAAAAAATAACGTTTGGTAGATTTTTTCTTCAAAATAAAGTCTGAAGTTATTTTGAAATTTTAAGATTTGATTTTTTAAATCTTTCAAAAAATAAATAAATTTTATAAACAGATAAATATTTTAATTTTTTTTTAATGAAACTCAACTGATATTACAGCTCAATAACAATGTAAAGTTGACCATCATATATTCCTATCTATACAAGATAAAATTTTGAAATATCTAATATCGTTATAACATAAACTTATTACTAATACCTACATAACTATAACATTTTTTAAATTTTATCCTGTACAAATAATAATATAGGATAGTCAAATTTATATTGTTGTTGACCTATGTTATCAGTCAAATTTCATTTTTTTCCTCTTTTGAAATATCTATTTGTTTATAGAATTTGTCCATTTTCCGAAAGATTTTAAAACCCAAATCTTTATATTCTAAATAGCTACAGATTTATCTTGACCCAAAATATGACCATGGTGACTATTTAAATATTTCAGTATGACCTTTGACTATTTTAATATTTTAAAACTTGATCCTAAATATGACCTGTGGAACTATTTTAATATTTCAATACTCCCCCAAAATTTCTACTTTATAAAAAAAGTCCCCCATATGTTTGTGATCCGCAACTAATTCATATCTATTTTTTCTCCCTTTTAATTTGTTTGTGTTTGATTAAAACAAAGGGTCTTGAATTGACTAATAATGATACATACATTTAAAGATTTTGCTTAATATTTTTCTTTAAAAGAACAACTTTGGGAAAAGGGAATAAATCATTCCAAACCTATTACTCTTCCAATTAATTTCAATTTTGGCTTCATGGCCTTCCTTAATTCATTTCTCCACTTCATAAGTTCTTTTTGGTCAAAAAAATACTCCAAAAATTTTATTTTTGTTTTTCCTCACTTTTTTTCTTTCTTCTAAAATGAAAAGTCGAGCTCGTTCTCCAGCTAAGGTACTCCACCTCCTTCTACTACAATTTTCATTTTATGGTTTCAAATAAAAAAATTTAATTCTTTTATCTGTTTTTTTCTTCTTATAATTATTGACTTGTATATTTTTGTTCTTTCATTTGATGGCTTAACCAGAAAAAGGCATTGTCAGTCAATCAAGGGTTGCTCAAGAAAAAAGTTTTGCCTCCCAATAGAACCACCAACAAGGTGAGAATATTTTTTTCTTCTACACCATGCTTTAATAAATAGTTGACGGTTTATCTAAAAAGCCTCTATAGAGGTAAAGGTAAGGTTTGCGTTTGATCCATACAAAATAATCTTTCTATTTCTGTGTGGTAAAAGTACTTTATCTCTATTAGGTAAAGACATGGTTTGTATACGCTTCATCAGGAAAACCCTCTTTATTTTTACGAGGTAAAGATAAGGTATGTGTATGCTTCATCAGAAATAACCTATCTATCTTTACATCGTAAAGATAAGGCCTCTGTACACTCCATCGAAAATAATCCCTCTATCTCACTAGATAAAAATTATATCTATATATGTTATATCCTCTCGAGTCCCTGTTGATGGGGTTATACGGAATATGTTGCTTTTTTAACAAACAAGTACTCTTGTAAGGAAGTACTTTAGAATTAATTAAGATACTTGACATATACATTTGCAGGTGGAAAGCGGAGACAACAAGAAGGTTCAAATGTGGTAAGTGGAGAAAATGCAAAAACAAATTATATTAATAAAAAAAAAAATAGGTGTTTAGACGTGAATTTTATGATGTTTGAATTTTTTTTAATTGTATTTAAAGTTGAGCGGAAAAAAGTATTTAGAAATTGAAGTTGTGTTTGGATATGTATTTTATTTGAAAAAATGTTATTTTCTCCATTTTAATTTGTTTGTCATACTTTTTTTTTGTGAACTCTTTAATTTCAATTTTAGACCACAACATTTAAAAGTATTTTTTTACTTTCTTAAATTTTGTATTAAGTCAAAATCAAACAAATAATTCAAAATGAAGTGTACACAAGTTTTGAATTAAACCTGAAAACTCAACTCAAAGTTGGAGTGAGAATTTGACTATGAATAATCAAACAGTCTATCAATTTATTTATTTTGAAAAAAAAAAAAGAAGATAAGAAAATTTTATGACAAATTGGCCGTTAATATATCCTGGTATTATTATCTCTTTGGAAATATTTTTGATTCTCGATTTTACTAGCATTGGAAGGAAGGGACAGACAGACAACTCTGTTGATATAAGCTAATCAAGCCAATTGCGAGCCGAAATATTTCAAACAATTTTACCTTCTGAATTTCCAAATTTTGTCAAACGTATGCTCCCTTCCCATGTCACTGGGGGATTTTGTTTGGTAAGTAAATTTCTTCTTAATAGAATTAGAGCAATATTGAAATTGTTTTTCTTTCTATATAATCTAAGCCTTTCTTACAAATATTTTGATATAACAGAGCTTTCCAAAAAGATTTTGCGTTTCTCATTTGCCAAACCATGATGACAATGTCATATTTGGTGGAGAGATTTCTCCATTGCTCACAATCTTGTTGAAAATGATGAATTGGTCTTCCAATTGATTGAGACTTGCAAATTTAAGGTAACACCTTTTAAATGATTAAACCTAGTCATTTTGTTAAATCAAGAATTACTTTCACTTTATTTATCTTAAATGTAATGTTAGTATAAACGAATTTCCAACCAAGAGAGATGTTATTAGAAACATAGATATTTCTGATAAAGTAGGAGTGACCCCTGTTGTGGACAAGATGAGAGAAGCGAGACTAAGATGGTTCTGACATGTGAAGAGAAAGATGCATAAATGTATACAACATAGCCTTGTCTAGTTCTCCTTATCAGTGTTATTGGTATTACTCTTTTATAAATTATTCTTTAATTTTTATTACTTGTTGTTTCCTTTGTTTCAATGTCATATTATTTGTTGTTGCTACTATCCTTTTCTCCATTAGATCTATACCTTCACAAATTAAAGTAGTGGTAAATATATGTACCATCCTCCCCTACCCTATTTGTGGAATTACATTTGGTATGTTATTGTTGTTGTTAGGCCTAGTTATAATTTTTATTGTTTTAGGTATACAATTTAAGAGAAAATTGCTTGTCACAAGTTGATGTTGCTGTTGTTCTTATGGATTTTATTGTTTAAAGCACACAATGGTATGATTATAAACAGTATATTTTAATTTCTATCACAATCAAGATGTACATTCTAGCTTTCTATTTGCTTATATTAATTATCTCAGAAGATCAAAATTATGAAAAGATGATTATGTGTGAAGCAAATGAGGATAAATACTTGGAGCCTCCTGAAGAAAGAAAGTTAAGCTTGTCTTGCATGAAAGAAAAGTGAGCTGAGTGAAGCAAAAGAGGAAATGTTGAATCATGAAGAAAAGCTTTTGAAAATGAAACATACAATAAAGAATCTGAAATTAAGGGTGTAACAAAGGACGATACAAATTTTGGACTCAATTTCAAGGCACTAGCAGGCATCAACTGCTCCATTTTAAAGATTTATTTATAAAAAAAAATGATCCTAGCTCATTAATAGTATTAGCTCGTAGCAGGAATGTAACTCTTCCTTAAAATGGTCTCTGCTATTTTTTGTGAGATTATATATTCTATCATATCTTTTTTCCAGTGTAACTGCGTAGCTTTTATATGTAGTAGGAAGATGAATGGTGACTAGTTGACCTACAAGTTAATAGTATTTCTATTTTACTACATGTCACATGTGTTTTGACTTTTATTCTTTTTTATTTCTCGATCCAATTTTTTTTCTCCTTGATCGTTGTTCACATATAAAAACAAACTTTTAAAACTTGTATATTTTATTCTTTGTCGAATGTACAACAAGTTTGAGTTTTTATGTACCTAGGAGCGTGTTGTAAGTGAAGCAATTTTTTTTTTTTAATTTCAAGATATGTCATCTCTTTGAACTTCACTTGTAAGAATACATCGAGTTTGTTGTTGGTATTACATCAAACCATTTGTAAATGTCTCACATAGGGGAGAACATTGCAGAATCCTAATAATGTCTTTACAACATTGATTCACACCAAGAGATTAACAAACTTTTAAGAATTTTTTTAAAAAAATGTGGAAGAAGGTTAGGATTGATGACGAATGTGAAATAAAAATATTATGCGCGTTTGGATATGATAAAATATTATGCTCATTTGGATATGATTTCTAACCATGAAAAAATTCACATTTTGTGAAAAATATTATTAAAAAATTAACTCTTAAACAATCTTATCAATTAGCAAATTATAATTCACAAATAAGGTAATATAATATTCTAAGACACTACATTAATAAATCATTGCATATCTCTATTTTTTTTATAAAAACTTATTTGTGATCACATGTTATTGCAAACTTTCAAAATGCATACATTTTTTTTTGTAAATATTAACTTATTGAATAAATCATTTTTCACAAGGTAGGAGTAAGATTATGTACACATTACCCTTTTCGGAACCTACTTGCGGGTTTACAGTAGTTATGTTGTTGTTGTTGTATTCGTTGATCGGAATAACTAGTTATTCTTTTATATATCCTCCTACGTACATACAATTTCTTTACAACGAGCTTGATTCTTTTTTCTAAATTTAAAATGATGGATTTTATGTGCAAAATGTATTCATATGGGTCGAGTTTTACATTTAAAAAAATAAATATAATCACAAATTGGATTCCTTTTTTTATGGGTAAACTACTTTATTAGACATACATCACTACCATATATACTAATTTTAACTCTACTTTCAAACAATTACATATATTACCACTTTTTAAATATTTTATACCATATATTATTAAAGATACAATCAAATACCCACCTCCCTTAAAATTATGATTGATTAATTATCTTTACATTTAAACCCCAAAATTAACATTTTAATTAAAAATAAATATCTTTATCTCACAAAATATGAGTTAGGGTAAAACTCTAACTCTTCCTCTTTCTCCTCCCTTGATTAGTAGTCCGTGAGAAGAAACACTCCATTAAAATGGATGTTCTACAACTTGTCAACCTACACGTCAAACTCTTTGCCTTTGATTTTCTCACTCTTAAAACAATCCCTCATGTAACCATCGTTTTTTCTCGCAAGGGGAGATACATCTCGCACGCAGAGACGATGGGTATCAAATTCGACATTAATGATGCGTCAATTACATACTCAACCATGAAACTTCGCGTCACTTCCCCCGTTGGATCTAGGCGCTATTGTTCTGTCATGTATCCGAGTGTTGTCATATGTATCTCTCTTTTATCATGTATATATATTACAATGTATCTGACTATTTTCGTATTTATCTGAGATACGTGTTTTTGGATATAAGGTATGAAATTGATACTTGATACATCAATTATATATATAAATTAAAGATACATGAAATAATATTAGACCATATAAATAGATACATGAAATTAATTCTAGATACTTCTATGATACATGTGAATGTGCTTGTATGACACTCATGTATCTAAATGTTTAGTTTATTGGATACATTATATATTGATAATAAATACATCAAATTAATGAATTTATTATTTTAAGAGTAATAAAATGAAATTAATCAAATTACATGACCAAGATATACATGTTTTTTTTATTTTTTTTATTAATATTAATGAATTTGTTATTTCAAAGAATAATAAATAAAATTAATTAAATATAGATACACTCCTTGATTCCGCCTTACATTCGATTTAGTTAATTTAAATTATTAAAATTAATTGTCTATATATTTTGAAAATCCTCAATTACTCTTGTAATTAAGGAAATTAATTACAACTAATTAATTTAAATAAATAAAATATGTATCTCATTTTAAAAATTTGGCAGATACATGTAACTCACAGATTCAGAATCCTAAGCACGAAATATGGTAAAGGGAATAATATTTGAAAGTATCGAAAATCTTAGTAATTAGAACCTAAACTAGTGAAATTTATATAGTTTGCCCTTTTTTTATTTCTCGGAGAATTTCAAATTTCAAATTTCAAATTATCATTTGAAACTATAATTTTATTCATATTTCATAAAAAAATATTAATTTTAAAGCCATGTCTCAAATCCTATGATCAAATGTCTGCTCAAGTTTGTCACTTGAGAATTAGTCATGTAAAATAAATGCCTTGTGCATTAAGTTTAAGTCATCACACTATAAACATGCTAAATTACTTGAGCTCGCCCATCAAATATGAATCTCTCCAACTCTAGAGAGAAAAATAGAAGTATATATTATTGGCAAAGTAGGTGAAGGTTATACGATCAAAGTATGTTAAATTAATTATTGGATCATAATAAAATCTGTTCAAAAATTTATTTGGATAAAACTTTGTTGAATCAAGATGGGTTAATAACAAATAATAATTCAATCTGATTAACAAAACCTAGCTTCTCTACTCATTTTAAAGTGTATGAATTGAAATCATTAATACATTCATTTTTGAAAATTATCAATACACCTGTGATTGAATGTAAGCAAATATTGTTCTATTCAGAGACAGAGATAGGTGGGGTTTATGGATTCAGAAGAACCCAGTAGCCTTTTCGTATATCCTGTATTTGTATTAGAAAATTAAGTAAATATATGTATATTAATTTGTGAACCCCTAATAAAATTGATGGATGGTTCTAAAAAAAATTTAGAACTCTCAAACTCTTAATTCTGACTCCCAAACCAAATCAAACGAATTTTTTTTGATGGACTTGACTTAGGGCCGTATCATTTTGGTTAAAATTTAAGTATTGGACTTGAGAAAATGATAAAGTTGAAACTTAAAGTTAGTTAAAATTTAATAAATATTTATATTTTATTTATGAAAAATTATATATATAATTTATTGGTTCAATTTGATTATTTTTGCGATTTTTTTAGTACAATCAAAACCAAACCAAATAGTGTCGGTTTTCAAAATTTAAAACCAAACATAACCAATTAAAATATCGATTTGGTTCAAATTACGATTCGGTTGGGTTTTTAAACCATAACCATAAGCAACCCTACTCCTGACACCTATACAGAGGTATATATTCTCTTGACCAATACATCTCGGAACCTTAAAACGGGGTATGTCAAGTAACTTTTATCTTTTATTAACTTCTTAAATTAGATTATATGATTTTAACTTTTATCTTTATCTAAAATTTATCAACATATTGCTTATAGAATTATGTTAACAATTAATATAATGATTGTCTTGGTGAAACAATATTTTCCAACATTTAATTGATAAAATATCACCTATCACCAAAAATTAATAATTGAAACAAAAAATTCAAAAAATTTAGATATGAAGTAATAATTTGCATATAAAAAAATAAATTAAATAAAAATAAATATATGTATAAAATTTGTTTAGATTTTGTATTTTCGAATTACAATTTGGCTTTAATCCTTCACAAAAAGATAATTTCTCCCACAGAGAGGGAAAAGAAAAAGAAGAAAATCAGAAATGCGCGCGCAAAACGGCACGTTGGGTACAATTAAGAATAAAAATATAATTATTTAAAGAGTTCTAATTTTATACTAAAAATATCTCTGCTTATTGCTAAGAACATTCTCCGACTCCGAGGTACCAATAGGGCTGTGATTATTCACTTCAGGTTTGTTCATCTTCCTTAATTTTTCAATAAGTTTTTGTCGAATTCATACTCTATTACAGCCAAATTGTTTGTTAATTTGTCTGTACAAGTTCGAAGTGTGACCTAATTGTTCGTGTTTGAGTGTTACTTCTCTGTATATGTATTTTGCTTACTACTTTATGTAAAAGTAGTATTCTAGTACTTCCTCCTGTTCATTTTGTAGGATATGGAGTTTAACGTGTTTATTTGACTTGCCTCCTAGAGGAAAAAATATATCTAAGTACTAGTAGAAATCAATTTGATTGAAATCCATTCAAAAGATAGAACTTGATAGATTCGTCAATTCGAACTTCTTAAAGTTGTGAAAGTTTTATAGAATGGTATCGTTGGTGGATTTGTATCAAATATTCCAAAAATATGAAGAGTAAAATTGGAATGGGGTCGATAGAGTTACATGGTTTCTATTGTTGGTGGGAGTTGGCAGGTACCCCGTGGATTTAGTCGAGGTGTGCGAAAGCTAGCCCGGAAACCACACTAATTTAAAAAAATTAATAATTGGGATGGAGGGAGTAGCATATATTGAGATTTAGCTTCCAAATATTTCTGTTCATTTCTTTGTGGTCATACTCTTTGCAAATTTGTGAAATTAAATGGTTTTGTTTTTTCATCAGAGGTCGGGGTTCTGCAAGGTATCTCACTTTTTATGTCAACTTTTGAATTGAATAAGTAGTTATCTGCTCTTGCGTACATTACATATTTACTTGTTAGGTTTTGTATTCAAGTAGACACATTGAAATATCCTAGTCAGGGGTTTTGTAGTGTTGCAATTACTAAGAGTTCCACTAGCTATTGTAGAATTCATTTTCTGATGGGGACTTCTAAGTTTTGATTAACATCAATATCTGATATTTTCCTAACCACTTGTTAGATGGAGAAAGCGTGGTTTGTGCCGGAGATATATGACATTCCACATCAGGGGCATAAGAGCATCCGAAAAGGTTATTAAAATCTTAAACTACTTCACTTATTGCCTTTAGCATTTTGAATTGTGTGCTTGGATTCTCTTAATTAGCTTCAAAGCAAGGTCACATGTTCATCTTCACTGTTGGTGGTGGGCAGGGTGGACAATTGTTTGCGAGGAGGCCAATGGGCCGAGTTTGCACCTGCCTCATGGCAACGGTTTACCAGGCTGTTACAATTAGCATGTGAGAGCTCATATATGTGAACCTTTTAGGAATTAAAAATGCAACCTTGCTAGAATTAATGTATTAAAAGTACTTGTTTTTTTCCTGGATTTTACCATTTCAATTAGATGTTTAGATTCTTTCATGTGGTAACTAAATCTACATATGAAGCCTGTTCCCTCACTGTAACTTTGATCTTGATCCCATGGCTGAATCGTGAACCCTTAAAATGGACTGTCTCTTATTTTTCCTGTGATTTGTCGTCTGATATGTTAAATTATCACTGGTTCTCCGAGTGATTAATGAGATAATATTTTGGAATACTGTGTTATTATCTTTATTCTATAAGGTTTTGACATTTTTTTCCTTTGTATGAGACTATTAGTGCTTGCTGCATGTATAATATCACTAGTTGTGTTTATGAGTATTTACTGTTACTTTTTTGTACTTCCCTAGGTTTACCTTGTCATTTGGTTTCAATAAGCTCCTCGTTTTTTTTAAGCCACAGTTCTTTTCCAAAAAAAGTAATTTTTTTGAACTGGGTGTGTTTAGGGGTAGTTGGTAGCTAATAGGGAATAAAAATGTGTTTTTGTTGGATTGCTCTCTTTGGATAACTTGTTTTTCTGGTACCACTATTTAGACTCTTTCATGTGTGTCTTTGTCAAATTTGTGGAATATCCCTCCTAAATTTTTGCTGGAAAAGTGGATAACATTGAGAGAAATGGTCTTATTAGTGACACTTGGTCATTTGTTTACTCTTTGCTCACTACTTGGTATTGGTTTGATTTATGCGATTTTGTTTCATTTATTCTTGATTGTGAGTTGGAAGGGACCCATCTAATCTAACATGTGCCATGTGCAATGAGACTTAATGAAAATTCCTTTGCACTCTTTGTCTAGGATTTGTTTTAATTGTTTGTAGAAATGCTTGTTTTAGGATTGGATAATAGGTTTTCCAAGCCTACAATTTGCATGAAGTATCCCTAGTTGTCCCCTTTGAGCCTTGAGGGATCTTTCCGGAAATAAAAATTTGTTTTGTTGAGGCAATTTCGCCTTGTGAGTTATTTGATTGTAAATCTTATTGCTCATCTTCAACTTAGACTTCAGATGCTCCGTATTTCATACCAGTTGATTACTTTAATATTCTTTGGTAGCTTTTTTTTTTAAAAAAAATAACAACATCATTTGGTACTTTTGCTGGCTCCCATTTGGATATGGGAGATGATTAGATACTCAGAGGGGTTGCTTAAAATATGACGCCTTTGCAGCTTCCTCTGATTTGTGCTGCTCTTGTCCATACAGATTGTATCTGCTTTCATTATTACTGGTGCTTGTCTCTTTACAGACCTTTTCTGTCATTCTCAACCTTTTCGGCATCTGGAATAAAAAAACCATTGAAACTGTTTAGTGATTGAGAACTATCAATGGACATGAGGCCAGGATTCTGTCATTAGCTGTATCAGTATTGCATATTTGAACATCATAGTTTGAGTTAAGTCACAGCTGAAGTAAAGAAAGCTTCCACTAAATTTATGAATATCACATTTGTAGTTAAACACGGGCTCTCTCGTTGGGTTCTCTTATTACCAATTTTCTTTTAGCTACCTTCCTTATCTTAGATTCTTTTCACTTGTTTTCATGAAACGGTGTAGCTCATGGTATGTAAATTGGTACAAAAAAACACGGTACAATGATGTTCATGCATCTTTAGCTCACTAAATTGAAAAGAAAATAGGTATTTGAACTATTGATACCCATTTAATTCCTCATTTTGACGTGAAAGTCCAGAGAACTCTTGCCTCAATTTTGTGAAAGACCTCTGAGCCGTTGATCATCAGTGATCAAGGCAAAACACCCTTGATCCCTAATTGATGTTTTAATCCAAACTTTATGAATCTTTGATATAAAGGCAAACCGGGTACTAACTTAACTTTTAAGTTTTGCCTGCTTAGTCAAATTGGAATCAGAAGGCAAAAATGAAAGCATATCTGAAATGATGGCTGATGACTGTTGAGACACTTGAACTTACCCATTTAGCATTTTATATTCAGGGATCCCTGGAAAGTTTGACTCTGAACTTTGGAGTTTCAGATCTTATCAGTAAACTGAACATGCAAGCCCAACTCTGTACTATTGCAGGTATTCATGATGTATTAATTTTTAGCTTATACATCTTTAGGTGACTCGTTTCATTTGGTTGTCCATGAGAGTGGATAGAGAGCGTTTTGCCTCTAAATATTGTTGTATGAAGACATTTGGCTGAGTGTCTTCGTTGACTTGTGATCTAAACACTAACTTAAGGGAAACAACAAACTGCTCTTGAAGTCAATACACTACGTGAAGTTTAGTGCAAGCATTGACAAAGCATAATTATGTCTGGACTGTAGAAATGGTGCGTCGTTGCTCAAGTAAACTGAAATAAAATGACTCATCACTAGCGTTATCCATTTTAACTCCAGATGTGAGTAGGAAATCACAGAGTTTTTTTCCAAAAAGAATGTCAAATGATATACTGTTTGATTTTTAGTAACACCTTTCTGCTCCTCATCAAATGAATTTAAAAAATAACACCGTTCTGCTAAATATTTCAGTTATGATTGTTGATCTGCATGTCTAATATCAACAAGCTTTGATGGAAAGCAAACATTTGATTTATTTCTGAAAGGAAAACTGCAAATTTTTAAATTTTCCTTATCATAGGTGAGATAATTCTTGTGCTAATCTATTTAATCTTTTGTATATAGGGATTTCTTGGTAGTTCTATGTTGAATTTTGGAGTTCCGATCTGCTTACTTGTAAACTAGAGAGGTTAGCACAAATCCATATACTACCAGCACTCGTGCTTTGTTATTTTTATCTTGTAGTTCTGAAAAAATTAGCTTTCAGAGCATCAAGTCTTGCCATTCCATTTTCTTTATTTGATAAGGATGCATCTTGGCCTAAATGTTGTTATTTGAAAAAACATAACTTTTGGCTGATTGACTTGGCTGACTTTACATCAGAATATGTACTGAACAGGAGACTGGAAAGAGCTCTGCAAGTCAAGCAATATATGTGGTTTACTAAAATACACTAGAAAGAAGAATCAGTTGTAGAACTGTTTGGATTACTAAACTAATTAATTTTAACTGTCTAAAATGAATAACCATTAATCATTGGAATCCTACCAAATTCATAAATGCATGATGTGCTTACTGCAGTTTCCAGAACACAAATCTCACTATTGAATATTCAGCAAAGTGTTAAATGGATATCCTACATTTGCCTTAAAATCCTTTATAACTATCAGGAGTACAGGCTTGTAAAAAGGCACTTAATAATTTGGGGCATTCCGAGAATCAAACTCGGGGACCTCTCGCACCCAAAGCGAGAATCATACCACTAGACCAAATGCCCTGCTTTTATTGGTCCCCCAGTCTAAATGATAGGTGGAAGTTTCATGTTCAATTATCTGGAGCTTATACCATCCTATGAAATGTTTTTCTTGGTGGGATGAGAATTCTCCCGTGTCTAGGTGCTCCTCCAATGCTAAAGATAATGTATACAGAGAGACATAACAATGCTATTAAAGGTGTTTTAGTTGTAGACAGTGGGAAGTTTTCAATAACTGGTTGTAATATCTGAATATACTCAACTGTAGAGTCAGCAAGAGATGAAGGAGCCCTTGGTGAGTTAAATCAACTTAGAATAAATTAAAACTTTAGCAAAATCAAGGGGCATTCCGAGAATCGAACTCGGGACCTCTCGCACCCAAAGCGAGAATCATACCACTAGACCAAATGCCCAGCTGTTTGTTGGTCTCTCAGTCTAAGAAATAGTTAGAAGTTTCGTGTCAGTTGTCTGGAGCTTGTACCATTTTTCGAAATGATTTTCTTGGAGGGACGAGCATTTTCTAGTCTCTTGGGACTGGGGGGATCCTTCCTTGGGTCAATCGGTGTTATGGTCCTTTACGAATTTGATTTTAGTTTTATAGATATCTTCATTTTTACATATAAGAGATCTGAAAAGGTCATTTTCTTCTATTCAATTTGTAAGTAGTCATAGGAGATCATTTCTTCCCTCTCTCTCCCTCCCTTTGTTAAAATAATGTATATAGAGAGGCATACTATGCTATTAAAGGTGCTTTAATTGTAGACATTATTGAAGTAGGTTATATCTGGTTGTATCTGAACAAACTCAACTGTAGAGGAGGAAATTATCTCCTATGGCACTGCAGAGTCAGTTACAGATGAAGGAGCATTTGGAGAGTTAAATCAACTTAAGAGTAAATAAAACTTTAGCAAAATCAAGGGGCATTCCGAGAATCGAACTCGGGACCTCTCGCACCCAAAGCGAGAATCATACCACTAGACCAAATGCCCTGCTTTTGTTGGTCCCCCAATCTAAATGATAGTTGGAAGTTTCATATTCAGTTGTCTGGAGTATCATCTTATGAAATGATTTTTAGGAGGGATGAGAATTCTCCTGTGTCTGGGGGATCCTCCAATGTAAATATAATGTATACAGAGAGACATAACATTGGAAGTAGTTGTAGAAAGGGGGAAGTTTCCCATATCTGGTTCTAATAGCTAAACATACTCAACTGTAGAATCAGCCAGAGATGAATGAGCCCTTGGAGAGTTAATTAAGTTCGAGTAAATTAAAAAATTTAGCTAAATGAAGGGGCATTCCGAGAATCGAACTCGGGACCTCTCGCACCCAAAGCGAGAATCATACCACTAGACCAAATGCCCATTGTTGGCATTGTCTTATTTGAGTTCTAGGCAAATGCTCTTGAGTACTTTGCTTATTTGGATGTGAGGTGTATATAGAAGGGTTGCTTAGAATAATATGCCTCTGCAGTTCCTCTGATTCTCACTGCACTTGATGCCTAAGACTCTGTCAGCTTTGGTTGTTACTGTCACTTGTATATTTACTATCCTATGCTATCATATTCAACCCTCTGGTCATCTGGAATCCAAAATCCATGAGATATGTCTAGTAATTAAGAACTTCCATTGGACATGAAGCCAGGTGTCTGGCATTAGCTGGATTAATATTACATGTTTGAGCTTCATAGATCGAGTTAAGTCGCAACTGAAGTAAATAAAAGCTCCAGTAAGGAGCATCACATGTATAGTTCAACATGGGCTTTTTGCTGGGTTCTCTTCCAGTTCTCGTTTGGGTACCTTCTTTATTATCTATAATATCATCATTACTTGTTTCATGGAATAGTGCAGATCATGTTAAGTAATTTTCATGCTATATAATTTTTGGGTGCAAAGCAACTTGGTACAATAATGCTCCTGCTTTTTTTTTTCTTACTAAAGTGCAATATAAATCGTTCATGACCTATGGATATCGGCTTTATTCCTTATATTGACGTGAAATTTTGAGAGCTTTTGCCTTGGTTTTGCACAACACCTCTATGTCATTGATTAATGATTTCAGTTTTTACTGTTAACTTCCTTGACCCCTAAATGACCGTGTTATGGATCAAACATAATGATTCTTTGATGTTACAACAAATCCATGTACTAACTTCACTTTTAAGTTTTGCCTGCTTTGTCAAATTTAAAATGGATGCTAAAAAAGCAAATCTGAAATGATGGCTTATGATAGAAGAGATACTTGAACTTCTCTGTTCGACATTTTATATTTAGGGATCTTTTGGGAGTTAGATGTAGAACCTTGGAGTTTCAGATCTGCTTTGTTGTAAACTGAACAGGCAAGACCAACTCTGCACTATTGCAACTATTCATTATGTATTAATCTGTATGTTATAGATCTAGATTTACCTTATGCAGCTTCAAGTGACTCATGCCATTTGGTTATCCATTAACATGAATTAAAAGAATCTTTACCTGCAAATATTTTTGTATGAAGACTTGAGATCAGCTTGCCAAAATGGGAACAATAAAGAGCTCTTGAAGTCAAGCATTAGGTAAGGTTTGGTACAGGCATTGACAAAGCAAAGTTAGGTCTTGACTGTACAAATGGTCCTACATCTTGATAATGAGTAAACTAAAAAAATTTATTGATTCCCCTGTCACATTAAACTGTCAGCATGTGACCCAGTGTGAATTCTATTTTTTGAATCTTAGTTACATAAATGGCTGATGAACTTGCTGCAATTTTCAGAACATCAATCTCAATGTTTTTTTTTTAACAAAATACTAAGAATCTTGCAACCCATGAATCATACTACTGGATTAAATACCCAGTTATTTATGTTCCTTATAGACAATGTTGCAATAAGATTAACACTAAGTCATCCAAGATGAGAACTTGTGTGCTAGTTGAAATTTTCTGCTTCCATTGTTAACAAGGTGGAGGGTAAATTATAGCGTTGGTATGATAATTTTGAGACTGCAGACTTTAAAGTGTATTTTCTTGTAAGATCTCTGGCCAATCACTCTAGGTTATCCATCAGTGTCCTGCTTAATTCTAATATATCAATTAGAAAATAGAGTGAAGGAGCAGATATACAAGTAAAATGAAGTAAAAGAGTTACTTTAGTTGGGGGCATTCCGAGAATCGAACTCGGGACCTCTCGCACCCAAAGCGAGAATCATACCACTAGACCAAATGCCCTGCTGTTTGTTGGTCCCTCAATTTTAAATAATAGCCGGAAGTTTCATGTCACTTGTAAGCTTGTGCCATTTTTTGAAATGATTTTCTTGGAGGGATGAGCATTCTCCAGTGTGAGGGGTCCTTCCTCGGGTCAATCGGTGTTATGGTCTTTTACGAATTTGTTTTTAGTACTATAAAGATCTTCATTCTTACATAAGAGATCTGAAAAGGTCATTTTCTTTCATCCAAATTATAAGTGTTCATAGTAGACCATTTCCTCCCTCTCCCTCCCTTCCTCCCTTTGTTAAAATAATATATATGGAGAGAGGCATAATATGCTATTAAAGGTGCTGTAATTGTAGACATTATTAAAGTTGGTCATATCTGGTTGTATCTGAACAAACTCAACTGTAGAGGAGGAAGTATTCTCCTACGGCGAATGTAGAGTCAGTTACAGATGAAGGAGCATTTGGAGAGTTAAATCAACTTAAGAGTAAATAAAACCTAAGCAAAATAAAGGGGCATTCCGGGAATCGAACTCGGGACCTCTCGCACCCGAAGCGAGAATCATACCACTAGACCAAATGCCCTGTTTTGTTGGTCCCCCAGTCTAAATGATAGCTGGAAGTTTCATCTCCAGCTGGCTGGAGCTTATACCATCTTATGAAATGATTTTCTAGGAGGATGAAATTCTCCTGTGCCTAGGGGCTCCTCCAATGTTAAAATAATGTATACAGAGAGACATAACATTGCAATTAAAGGTGTTTTAGTAGTAGAAAGGGGGAGGCTTCCCATAGCTGGTTTTAATATCTTAACATACTCAACCGTAGAATCAGCTAGTGATGAAGGAGTTGGTGAGTTAAATTAACTTAGAGTAAATTAAAACTTTAGCAAAATCAAGGGGCATTCCGAGAATCGAACTCGGGACCTCTCGCACCCAAAGCGAGAATCATACCACTAGACCAAATGCCCATTGTTGACATTGTCTTATTTGAATTTTAGTCAAATGTATTTTAGCTCTGTCAGTTATTTGATCACAATTGTCATTGCTTACTGTAATATAGAATTCAAATAATCCTTATTTTACACCATATGATCTTCATTTGCTTGCTTAGATGTTCTTGAGTACTTTGCTTATTAGGATGTGAGGTGTATATAGAAGGTTGCTTAAAATAATATGCCTCTGCAGTTCCTTTGATTACTTCTCTCGATGCCTAAAGATGCTATCAGCTTTGGTTGCTTCTATCACTTGTATATTTACAATCCTATGCAATCATTCTCAACCCTTTGGTCATCTGGAATCCAAAACCCGTGAGATCTGTGTAGTGATTAAGAACTGTCATTGGACATGAGGCCAGGTCTCCAGCGTTAGCTGAATTAACATTTCATGCTTGAGCTTCATCGTTCTAGTTGCAGCTGAAGCAAATAAAATATCCACTAAGGAGTATCTCGTTGATAGTTAACCATGGGTTTTTTTCTGGGTTCTCTTACTTCCAGTTCTCTTTTGAATACCTTCTTTATTAAGCTATATCAGTATCACTTGTTTCATGGAATGGTGCAGCTCATGTTATGCGATTTTGGGTGCAAAGCAACATGGTACAATGAAGTTCATGCTTCTTTGTTTCACTTAAGTGTAATTAAAATGGCTCATGAACTATGGATATCCGTTTCATTCCGTATTTTGACTTGAATTCAGAGAACTTCCTTGATTTTGTGGAAGATCTGTGTCGTTGATTAATGATGCTCAGTTTTTATTGTTAACTTCCTTGACTTGTAAATGATCTTGTTATGGATCAAACATAATGATTCTTCGATGTTATGACAAATCCATGTACCAACTTCACATTTAAGTTTTTCCTGCTTTATCAAATTGAAAATAGATGGCAAAAAAGCATATCTGAAATGATGACTTGTGATATTTGAGATACTCGAACTGATCTTTCCAACATTAATTTAGGGATCTTTTGGGAGTTAGACATTGAACGTTGGAGTTTCAGATCTGTAAACTAAACAGGCAAGCCCCCAACTCTGCACTATTGCAAGTATTCATGATGTATTAAATTTTAGCTTATAGATCTAGATTTACCTTATTCAGCTTCAAGTGCTCATGCCATTTGGTTGTCCATTAACATGAATAAATAGAATCTTTACCTGCGATTTTTGTTTTATGAAGACAGTCGATTGAGTTTTGTAGTTGACTGGAGATCAGCTTACAAAAATGGAAACAACGAAGAGCTCTTGAAGTCAAGCATTAGTTAAGATTTGGTACAGGCATTGACAAAACAAAGTTAAGTCTGGACTGTACAAATGGTCTTTTTTTAATAAACTTACAGAATATTGATTCCCCTGTGGCATTAAATTGTCAGCATGTGACCAAGTGTGAATTCTATTTTTTTGAATCTTAGTTACATAAATGACCCTGCTTAATTTGCATGTACTATCACTTAGAAAATAGAGTGAAGGAGCAGAGTTGCAAGTAAAATGAATTAAAAAGTTGTATTAGATGGGGGCATTCCGAGAATCGAACTCGGGACCTCTCGCACCCAAAGCGAGAATCATACCACTAGACCAAATGCCCAGTTCTTGTTGGTCCCTCAGTGGTAATAATAGTTTGAAGTTGATATTGGTTGTCTGGAGCTTGTACCATTCTGTGCAATAATTTTCTAAGTGAGATAAACATTCTCCATTGTTTGAGCCTTTGAAAAGTTAAATCATCTTAGAGTAAATAAAAACTTTTATAAATTAAGGGGCATTCCGAGAATCGAACTCGGGACCTCTCGCACCCAAAGCGAGAATCATACCACTAGACCAAATGCCCATCGTTGACATTGTCTTATTTGAATTTTAGTCAAATGTATTTTAGCTTTGTCAGCTATTTGATCACACAATTGTCATTGCTTACTATAATATAGAATTCAAATAATCCGTATTGTACACCATATGATCTTCATTTACTTGCTTAAATGTTCTTGAGTACTTAATGTGAGGTGTATATAGAAGGTTGCTTAAAATAATATGCCTCTGCAGTTCCTCAAATTACTTCTCTCGATGCCTATAGCTATCAGCTTTGGTTGTTACTGTCACTTGTATATTTACAATCCTATGCTATCATACTCACCCCTTTGGTCATCTGGAATCCAAAACACGTGAGATCTGTGTAGTGATTAAGAACTGTCATTGGACATGAGGCCAGGTCTCCGGCATAAGCTGAATTAACATTTCATGTTTGAGCTTCATCGTTCTAGTTACAGCTGAAGCAAATAAAATCTCCACTAAGGATTATCCCGTTGATAGTTAACCATGTGCTTTTTTCTGGGTTCTCTTACTTCCAGTTCTCTTTTGGATACCTTCTTTGTTCAGCTATATCATTATCACTTGTTTCATGGAATGGTGCAGCTCATGTTATGCGATTTTGGGTGCAAAGCAACATGGTACAATGAAGTTCATGCTTCTTTGTTTCACTCAAGTGAAATGAAAATGGCTCATGAATTGTGGATATCCATTTCATTCCTTATTTTGACTTGAAATTCAGAGAGCTTCCTTGATTAATGATCTCCGTTGTTATTGTAAACGTCCTTGACCTGTAAATGACCTTGTATCTATAACGATTCTTTGATGTTACGACAAATCTGTGTACCAACTTCATTAGGTTTTGCCTGCTTTGTCAAATTGAAAATGGATGGCAAAAAAGCATATCTGAAATGATGGCTTGTGATATTTGAGATACTCGAGAACTTATCTGTTCAACATTTTATATTTAGGGATCTTTTGGGAGTTAGATGTTGAACGTTGGAGTTTCAGATCTTTAAACTGAACAGGCAAGCCCAACTCTGCACCATTGGAAGTATTCATGATGTATTAATTTAATTTTTAGCTTATAGATCTAGATTTACTCTTATTCAGCTTCAAGTGCTCATGCCATTTGGTTGTCCATTAACATGAATTAAAAAAATCTTTACCTGCAAATTTTGTTTTATGAAGACAGTCGATTGAGTTTTGTAGTTGACTGGAGATCAGCTTACAAAAATGGTAACAATGAAGAGCTCTTGAAGTCGAGCATTAGGTAAGGTTTGGTACATGCATTGACAAAACAAAGTTAGGTCTGGACTGTACAAATGGTCTTTTTTTTTTTTAATTTACAGAATATTGATTCCCCTGTGGCATTAAATTGTCAGCATGTGACCAAGTGTGAATTCTATTTTTTTTTTGTCTCTTAGTTCTATAAATGACTGATAAGTTGCTGCAATTTTCAGAACATCAATCTCAATGCTGATTCTTTTTACAGAATCTTGCACCGATGAATCATACGACTAGACTAAGTACCCACTGTTTATGTTCCCCTTAGACATTCTTGCAATAAGGTTAACACTAAGTCATCCAAGATGACAAAGTTAGGTTGTGTGCTAGTTGAAATTATCTGCTTCCATTGTTAACAAGTTGGAGGGTAAATTATAGCATTTGTATGATAACTCCGCGATTGCAGAAAAGAAACTATGAAGTGATCTCTAGTCAATTGAGCTAGGTTAGCCATTTATGACCTGCTTAATTTTGCATGTGAAAAAGTTGAGGTTAGTCATATATGGCCTGCTTAATTTTGCGTGTAAAAAAGTTGGGGGCATTCCGAGAATCGAACTCGGCACCTCTCGCACCCAAAGCGAGAATCATACCACTAGACCAAATGCCCAGCTCTTGTTGGTAATAACAGTTGGAAGTTCATGTTGGTTGTCTGCAGCTTATATACCATTTTGTGCAATAATTTTCTAGGTGAGATCAACATTCTCCATTGTGTGAGCATTTGAAAAGTTAAATCATCTTAGAGTAAATAAAAACTCGGGACCTCTCGCACCCAAAGCGAGAATCATACCACTAGACCAAATGCCCAGATTTTGATAATGTTATCTTTGGGTTTTACTCAAAATGTTTTCCTGTTGTGAGTTATTTGATCATAATTTTCATTTCTCATCTGCAAATATAGACTTCTGATACTCATGTAACCAGATTTTAATTTATTGTTTGAACCTCACTCAGTAAACATATATAAAATGGCTTCAATTTCAGTGCTGATTGTTGACTACAACGAGATTGAATTATAAAGTTTGTATGTTTGATTGAATTATTTTTAGCAGTACACTTTTTTATTAAAAGAAAGAAAAAAGAGGGGCATTCCGGGAATCGAACTCGGGACCTCTCGCACCCGAAGCGAGAATCATACCACTAGACCAAATGCCCATGTGTGGAATGTGTTCGGATGGTCTTTATATTATCCATCATTGTTATTTTTCTTTGAAAAGGTTTTCTTTGTGTTTTGTGAATGTCAAAATCCTTGAAATAAAACTTATCTTTCTGTAAAAACATCAGTTTAGCTTGTAGTATTTGGGTGATTGAATTGTTAGGTCTCACCAGCAGCCAAAATACGAAATATCGGTTTTAGTCCTTGAGGTTAATAAAACTTAACTATTTAACAAAATAATTTTTTGAAAATAAAATAAAATAAAGGATTGGTGATACTAAATGCTTGAAGAATTATGTATATAAAATTAAAATTATATATTATCTTAAATATATAAATTGATCATTTGCTTCTCTGTTTGCTCTATTTTTTATTCATTAGTAACTCGTTCTTCCTTTCTTTTTCAATGGTTACTGATTAAGGTCAAATACAATTACATTTGAAAGGTTTAGTAGGTTGACAGACTCCTTAAGGTTATCAATGATGTTCTAGAAACTTTCATTCTTTAAAAAATTTAACATTTTTTTTTTATTAAATTCAAATTTTGTCATACACGTAACTTTTCAAGCATTTAGAATCACTAACACTTCGATTTATTTTATTTATATATTTTAAAATAGTTGTTTTGTTAAATAGTTAACTTCAAACTTCAAATAATTGAAGGTTAAATGTGCATATAATCAAATAACAAAGATAATGCAGGGATTAAAATCACTGTTTAACTAGAAGCTATATATTTTAAAATAGTTGTTTTGTTAAATAGTTAACTTCAAACTTCAAATAATTGAAGGTTAAATGTGCATATAATCAAATAACAAAGATAATGCAGGGATTAAAATCACTGTTTAACTAGAAGCTATATATTTTAAAATAGTTGTTTTGTTAAATAGTTAACTTCAAACTTCAAATAATTGAAGGTTAAATGTGCATATAATCAAATAACAAAGATAATGCAGGGATTAAAATCACTGTTTAACTAGAAGCTATATATTTTAAAATAGTTGTTTTGTTAAATAGTTAACTTCAAACTTCAAATAATTGAAGGTTAAATGTGCATATAATCAAATAACAAAGATAATGCAGGGATTAAAATCACTGTTTAACTAGAAGCTATATATTTTAAAATAGTTGTTTTGTTAAATAGTTAACTTCAAACTTCAAATAATTGAAGGTTAAATGTGCATATAATCAAATAACAAAGATAATGCAGGGATTAAAATCACTGTTTAACTAGAAGCTA
>JAJOOO010002798.1:0-23156 GCA_029582685.1 Solanum piurae
GTTAACAAAAAATACTTGCATGCTAATTGAACAACCCAAAAAAGAATGACTTCTTATTCACAACCCTACATGATGTCCTCACTTCTCCTTGTCCATCAGTTAGTACTTCAACGCTACCCAATTTCACCATGGCATCTCCAAACTTAGTGAAAAAATTAGGGTCGTTGATAATATCACCTACAATTTTCTTTGTCAATCCATCCGATGCTAGTCGTTGATCAATTTCAAGAACCCCATTTCCCTTTTGAATTTCTTGAAAAAATGAGTTATCTACAAATGATGGAGTCCTCATATCAAGAGGAATAGAGTTGTCAATGGATGGAACTCTAGGACACTTCTTTATTAACTCAGAAAATAGCCAATTGCTCATGGTTGGATCATGAACACCTGTATTATTGAAGTTGTATATCCTATCTTGGATGAGTGAGCAATGAGTATTTCCAACAGTGTGGCCACCTAGAAATATTGAAAATCCATACACATTAATTCAATGAAAATAAAGAAGTAACCGTCAAATAAAATTGATTGAAAATCATCGAGTTTAAATTTCAGTAGAACAAAAATAAATAATTAGATAATTTCTTTCTATCTATACCTAAATCTTGATGGTCAAAGTTATACCGTGGCCATGTTGGTTATGAGGTAGCTGGTACTAGCGGGGTAGAGTAACCAATTTTAGAGCTATGATTTCGGTAGAACCAATTTTATATTTTTGGCTTGAGCCTTGTATTTGTGTTTAAAAATAATTTAATATATATAAGTAATTTATTCAAAACATAAAAAATAATTGTGGTTTAAAACCCTTGAATAATTTAAAATCATGGCTTTACCTTAGTATTCACGATAAAACTTGCAAGTTAGTTTAAATTCTACCATCATAAAAGAGAAGATGAAGGTTAATAAATAAAGCATCCAAAGGTGTGCCCTAATGGACAGTAAAATGAAGTGTAAACCATAGACCGTTGTATTGAAATCTCATTTAAAGTTTTAAAAAAAAATGTTAGGCGATTTCTTTGATCATGCGTTTAAGATTCATTGAATGGCTAAGGAAAGGTTTCACATAATGCCTTGTTTGTATCGGACTATTCTGATGGAAGGTAATATGTACATAATAAAATAGTGCACAAATTAGTGAATATCATCGCAATAAAAAGAAAACATACAGAATAAAAAAAAATTCTAAACGCTATACTTTTCCTTACTAAAATGCATAAAAAATCACTTCATTTAACCAAAACGGACAAGTCACTTGACTTTGAGCGACTTATCGTTAATTTTAACTTCGAATTCACAAAATGGGAAATTACCTAGAAGATAAACCATTTCTGTTGGAGAAATATTTTTTTTGCCAAAGACTTTGATGGAATCAGAGACTGAAATTGATGGAGAAGGAAGATTCACATTTGATGCTAAGGAAACTTTCCCATCCTTTCTACCTGTTTTTACATTGTACCATTTTCCTCCACTCTGTCACATTTTATAATAAAATAATACAAATTAGAGTGCATATCACAAAAGATAAAATCTCTAATTTATTTGATAATAATATAATTTAAACTTCTCTTTTGACCCTTACTAACAAGTTTTTACGGCTACAAAAATATTATGACATGTTTAACATAAGTTTCAAAAGCATTATATTCACACAAATGTTACGTTATACTCCCTCAGTCCCAAATTAATAGTCACTTTAGCTAAAAAAAAATTGTTGAAAGAAATCGTCACTTAAGGAATTTAAGATTAAAGTTGAGAATAAGGGTGACCTAACAAGTTTTTACAGTTACAAAAATATTATGACATGTTTAACATAAGTTTCAAAAGCATTATATTCACACAAATGTTACGTTATACTCACTTAGTCTCAAATTAACAGTCACTTTAGCTTAAAAAAATTGTCGAAAGAAATCGTCACGTAAGGAATTTAAGATTAAAGTTGAGAATAAGGGTGACTTATAATTAGTAAATTTATATATACCTAATATTAATTGATTATTTAATGAACATGAAAAGAATAAAAATGTAATTTACCAAGACAACAGCATCTCTAGCTGCCATAGAAATAATGTCAGCACAAGAGACTAGGCCTTTGCATCTTGCCTCTAAAGCTTCTTTAATAGCATCAATGAGTTCATATCCCCTAACACTTGAATTTGGGGGTGCTTTTTTCTCACTATTGTTTCCATCCAATAGAATTGATGCATCACAACCCTATTCATCATGTACATAAAAAAATTATTAGTCCATTCAATATTGGTAATATATAGGAAATTATAAAAAAAAAAAAGATGAGGAAGAGAGTATGAAGTGAGAATCGAATCATTATTAATAAGGTAAAAATTCAGGTATCAAATCAAACAAAGCAACAAAGTGAGCATTATCTTTTTAGTTTCTTACATAGGGCAAGCATGCTTGATTGAGCATGTATTAAAAAGATTTGTATTGCATATGTCAAAACACATTGCCACGAAGAAATACATGTTATATTTTATCAGACGTTATTTCTTTTTTAGTTTATTTAAAAAATAATAGTAATAGAAATATTTTATCATAAGCAGAGTGAGGATAAACTTATGATGAGTTCTGAATTTTAATATTTTTAAGTGACAAATTCTAAATTGATAATTTATACATATTCAATACTTTAAGACAAATACATAGTTTGAACAAAAATTATCGCATTCTACTGAATCCGTAATGATATAATTTTATAGCCATGAAAATGTCATTGCATATTTAAAACCATAAGTTAGAAAAAAAATTAGTTATCCCTCTTTTATCAAGCTTCATGTGTCAAATCAAGCAACTTCACACAGTAATGATCTAATGGAGTCAAAATTCTTATTAAGTTTAACAAAAAAAAAATCCTTCTTTTGTTAAGCTTTGTGTGTCAATTTTCACATACTAAAGATCTTGTATCCGACTCTAATACCGTAAAGGAGGACTAAACAAAAGTAGAAAATACAAGTTAATTAAGTTTCTTACATTAACAAAGCAATCATGAAATTGCATACGTAGAAGAGCAGCTGCAATATCCTTTTCCCTTTTTGTAATATGCCATAATTTTACAACATCTCTAACAACAACTTCAACATCTGTTATACCACATTGTCCTCTGTAAAATCCAAATTTAAGTTCCCCATAACATTCACCACAAAATGCCACAAAAAATAGCACAACCACAAGTGCCAATGCTTTAGACATTTTTGCCAAATTTTTTTTTCTTTTACTTAAATTAATGTGGATGAAATAAACACATTTTATGATCCTATTTATAGTATTTTGCTAAGTTTATTAAGATAATGAAGTAGTTTATGCTTTGCACGACAATTTTTAGATATTGTTATAACGTGCCTTCAAGTTCTTGAAGTAATTAAGTAAAAACGAATAGGTATATTTATATTATAATATACTCGAAGTGTGTTGTCTCAATTTATTTTATCACTTTCTGAGAGTTAAGTTGACCTAATATTTTTAGAAGCTGTATTGAATTAGACCAACTCAACATTTTAAAGTTCAAAAATTTAGATATTCAAACGTTATACGAAAAATATTATAACTTGTAATTCTTATCATGTCAAAAGCAGATTCAGAATTTAGATTCTATGATACAGTTCGATCTTTAAGGATTTCAGTAATGAACTAATTATATTGTATTTGTTGCAATTTATATAAATTATGATTCATGTCGAAAGTATGTATTGGGTTTAGGTGAACTTGGTATACATATTATCCACTCCTTTCTCTTGTCGATATGGGGAAAAAAAACATCTTAAAATATTGATTAAAATTTACGTAATTTGAATTTAAAAATAAAAATGTTCACATATATAATTGATACAGGAATATATATTATAGAAAATATTATATCATTGAAAAAAAAGAGATCACAAGGAAGATACATATAATGATGCACTTCCCATTTCAACTACTAGGAAAAAAAATGTAATTCTATACTATTTTAATTAAGATTCCTATCATTTGTTTTTCAAATCTTTGATTTGATTTGTTTCCTAATAATTTTTCTTTGATTATGATATTTCCATTTGTTCTAAGTTCTGTGACAAAATAGATCAAATCTTTTGAGAATGGCCTGCAAAGAAGTCATTAAAATATTGGGGGTTAATTCAAAATAGTCGTTGATATTATGTTTATTGTAATAGTAATAAAGTCGTTAAATTATATTTTTCTCATATTAAAATGACCAACTATTATCAGAGTCATGACAGTAAAGTTATAAAATTATTTTTATTATATTAAACTAATTAAACGAACAAACAATTCAGTTACAAATTCGTGACGATAATTACAATTTGTCAAAACTCTATCACAAATTTATAATGAAATTAAGGATCTATTACAATTTCGTCACAAATTCATGACAAAAATATTGATTTGTCATTAATTAATTAATTATTTTGTAGAAAAGAGAGTTTCAACATGTTAGCTTTAAGTCATTTAAATAAAAATTAAGGATATTATTGTCTTTAAAACACTTTGTAAGATTAACTTGCTTAAGAGGGTTATCCTTTATGCTTATTTAATTAAACCTTATCAATAACTCTAAAACAAAAGTCACATTTTTCTCTTAAATTACAAACAATGCCCTAGTGGGACCACTGAACTTTACAATCTGGCAAATTTCCTTCCTATATTTTCTATATTTATTTCAGATGAAAGAAATTACTTATTTATATCCAAATAAATACTTTAAAGTGTGTATATTACTATGCTTTAACTGACTTTATATATTTATTTTTCATTTGAATTGACGAAGGATTATTACTTATTCATAGCTAGGTGTATTTAAATTGATATTATAGTTAAATAATTTAAAGAAGTAATATTTACATCAGTTAATCATAATTGAATATTAAAACTTTATTTATAAACACATGGCATATACTCTTTCTTTCCTTTTTACTTGACTGATCGGCAATTTTTCTTTTACTTGTTTATTAACAAATCAATAGAGATTTTTCGGTAAATAAAAATATTTTCATATTAAATTCAAAATTTTAAAATATAATTAATAAATTAATCTGTAATGTGTTTTTGGTTTTAAAAAAAATTAAGAACATTGATTACTATTGGAGAAAATGAATCATATTTCGTTAATGTGTAAATAGTAGTACTCAATATGTGTATAATATGTCACTCTAAGTATCTAATGGTATAATGTTTTCATGAATATAAATAATTTATCATTTGCAATTATCCGTTATTCATGAATCAAGAGCGCATTCAACTTTTAGTATGCAATACTAGAAGCATATGATTAGTAATTACTTAGGATGTGTTTGGCAAGATTAAAAATAATTTTTAGAAAATGATTTCTAGGAAAATAAACATGCATGTTTCTTACTTGTATTTTCTTGTTAGGCAAAAAAAATTTATTATCCTAGAAACATTTGTGTATAATTTCAACAAATACTATGAGAGGTGAAGGTGGAGGGTAGGGGTGTGTGGTGGTGGTGGTGGGAATGAAGATGGGGAGCTCATATTATGGGGTAAAGATGAGGTATGTTGAAAAGTGAGGAAGACATTATCAATATAGAGTGTTACATGTGTAACTTGTTTTTCATACGTTTATTGTAGAACTTATTTTCTCATTTCAAAAGTACAAAAAGCTTATTTTCTAGAAAAATAATTTTGCAAACATTTTAACCAACCGAATATGAAAAAATTAATATTTCCCGTACCAAACACTCTCTTAGATTCATCAAATTTCTTTTCTCCAATCTCACGTCAAAATAAACTTAACAAAAATAAATAAATAATATTTAACGGTATCGGGCTCGTGCTGACATGGTCGGTACTCAGTTGGCCAGGATTCTTTGGTTATTAATGACGATTGTTAAAAAATAGTGACAAACCTATAATTTCGTTACAAAATTGTGATGAAATTATTAAAAAAAAAGAATAGAAAATAGCCAAATGCCCCTCTAACCTATTAGTCAATTCTTAACTACACACTTATACTTCACTAGGGTCCTATTACCCCCTGAATTTTTTATTTTCGTTATTTTGTGACCCTTAAACGGTGACCTGTCCAAGAAGGTGAATACACCTTTTGTAGGCGCGTAAGGGTTCAACAAAAATGATAGATCTAGGCTTCAAAAGGTGCAAGTATACCTGGACTAACAAAAGGCATATGAATAAAAGCAGCCTTATTTTTGAAAGGTTAGATAGGTGTGTTGCAAACGACTCTTGGATAAAATTCTTCCCGAACTCTGTCGTAACTCACCTTCCCAGGACCAAGTCTGACCACTGCCATATGCTCATTACTCTTGACAATAACAATTCCAAGAAAGGTACTAAACCTTTCAGAATGGAGCCCATGTGGTGTGGGCATCCATCCTTCCAATCCCTTGTCCAGAACTGTTTTGACAACCAAAGACACTCTGAATCAGGCCATAAGTCTATTCCAGAAAGAGGCCACCATTTGGAACAACTCTACTTTTGGGAATATCTTCAAAAACATGAGGAAGGTTTTGGCTAGACTGGATGGGATCCAGAGGTCCCCAAACTACCCATTAGTCCTTTCCTTCATGATCTAGAGTCCAACCTCCTCAAGGACTATGACAAATTGTTAGCTGCTGAAAAGGAATTTTAGAAAACCAAATCTAGGATAAATTGGCTTAGTGAAGGGGATGCAAACACTAACTTTTTCCATACCTCAACCATCAATAGGAGAAGAAGAAACCGCATCACCTCCATTAAAGATGATACTGGAACCTTATTGAGGACCAGTATCAACTCAACACCCACATTGCCAACTTTTTCAGAGATTTTTACACCACTAACCACCAGCACACCAAAAGAAACATTGTTGATGTGAAAGCTCAAGATCACTTACTCTCTGAAGACATGTCCAAATCCATGGACGAGCCCTAACAGATAATGAAATCCTCAAAGCCCTCAAAGCTCTTCACCCACTCAAAGCTCCTGGACCTGATAGTCTGTATAACATGTTCTATCAGAAATTCTGGGAACATTGTAGGCAACAAAACCACTAGTTTCTGTAAGATGGCTTTTGACCAATCCAAGATGTCTGCCCACAATAACACCACCCTCCTCTGCCTCATCCCCAAATTCCCAAACCCTCCTACTCTCAAAAACTACAGACACATTAACTTTTGCAACACCAGTTACAAACTTGTAACAAAAATCATTGTCAATCGCATCAAACTCATCCTCTCATCCATCATTGGGCCTAGTCAAGCTAGTTTTCTATCAAATAGAAGAGCCTCTAACAATGCCATCATTGTTCAGGAATACATCACCCACTTTGACAAGATGAAAGGCCATAAGTCCAACATAATTCTCAAAATTGATCTGGAAAAAGCCTTTGATAGATTAGAGTGGTCTTACATCATGGAAACCCTTCAATACTTTAACTTCCCTCCCAAGCTCTCCAATCTCATTATGTCCTACATCAGTACTAGCTCATTGTCATTCTTGTCAATGGAAGGAAAATTGATTTCTTTAAGCCCTCTAAGGGAATCAGACAAGGAGACCCCATGTTCTCCTATCTCTTCATCATGTGTATGGAAAGTCTCTCTAGGAACATTCAAACAGTCGTAGAACAAAAACATTGGACCCCCATAAGTATCACTACATGAGGACCCAAAATTTCCCACATTTTCTTTGTTGATGACCTCTGCCTCTTTGCTAGAGCTGATAATAGGAACTGCATCACCATCTCCAAAATTCTCAATGATTTATGTACCAACTCTGGCCAAAGAGTTAACCTCTCCAAGTCCAAAGCCATCCATTCTAAAAACTCCACCACTCAAACCAGATTCATGTGTTCCACTACTCTTGGCATGGAGAACTCTGAAACCTTTGGGAAATACTTGGGTTTTCCTATTTTCCATCAGAAACTTAGGAATGCTGACTTTCACCACATCATTGAAAATATGAGAAAGAAAATGGTTGGCTGGAAGACCAAGTTCTTTAATATGACTGGTAGGGTAGTTCTTGCAAAGGTCACCCTTAGCAGCATGCCCTCCCACATAATGTAATACATTAGGATTCCAGGCGGGATCACTAACGCAATGAACAAAATTTAAAGGGACTTCATCTGGGGGACAACAACTGAGAAAAGGAAAATCCACTTCCTCAACTGGGATACCATTACTAACAGCAAGATCATGGGAGGCATGGGCATCCAGAAAATTGAAATAAAAAAAAGAGGTATCCTCTCAAGCCTAGCATGGAGAATCATTCAGAATCCTAATAAACTCTGGAGCAAAGTCCTTATGAGCAAGTACCACAGACCCAACACAAACTCCAGATACATAGTGGTTTCTAGGACCTTGAATAACATACAAAATGGATGGGTGGATAATGCTGAAGCAACGAAATGGGTGGTGCATAAGGAGACAAAATCATATTCATGAAGGATAACTGGCTCCCACACTATGATACCTTACACAGAACAGTCCAGGGCCCAATGACAAATGAAGAGGACGAAATCAAAGTTGCTAAAGTATACCAAAATGGAATATGGGAGTTTGACAAACTCTCCTTTGAGCTACCTAAAAGCACCAAGAGCATTATTATGAGCTACCTTTTTCCACAAAAAAGCCTCAAAGAAGCCTGCTTAGTTTGGGGACTCACTATTGATGGACTATTCTCAACAAATACAGCTTATAACCACATCAATGGCAAACTTGCTACGAAAACATTGGAGCCCAATGAGAGATTTAAATGGATCTAGAAGGAAAATGCACCAAACAAAATCAGAACCTTCATTTGGGTCTTGTATCATCACAAGCTACCCACTAATCAATCGCCTAAAGGAAAAAAGGATGAGTGTTAACCCAAGGTGACACTACTGTGACTACCCTAGAGATGACTCCAACCACATCTTCTTTGAGTGCCAAAACTCCCTCAACTTTTGGACTCCATCCATTCACACTGCGACAATCAAGGGGCTACATTCGCTCACAAGATTAATGAAGACAACTGGATAGACAAGTGGCACAGTTTGAGGAACAAAGATTTCAACCAATAGATGAACTGGAACACTCTCATCCCCTTTTGCCTCTAAAACATTTGGCTCACAAGAAACAACAATTCCTTTAATGACCAAAAGATTCCCATCAGTAGTCATCAAACCATCCCCCAGGCCATGGAGTATAACTTGGTCATCAGCAAACATATCACCACCAAGGTGCATAAAACCACTACTAAGGTTAAATGGGATCCCCCCAGTTGGGAACCTACAAGCTGAACATTGATGCCTCCGTGCAACAAAGCCCAGGTCCTAGGGGTATAGGAGGTCTGGTTAAAAACCATTTGGGACACTGGATCGTTGGATTCAACGAGCATACCCCCCATACAAATCCCGTTAGAGCAGAGTTGTTGGCTATGAGGAGAGGCATCCAAATAGCCGTAAATCATAGTCTCACTCCCCTTGAAATTAACTCTGACTCTATCGAAATTATAAATATGATTACAAATAAGAATATTAATCTGCTATATGATAACATTGTTGTTGAGTGCAGATGCTTGATGATGAAGCTGGAAATCACCAAAGTGACCTGGGTGTTTTAGGAGCAAAATAGAGCAGCAGATAAATTGGCAAAAGAGGGGACAAAGGTGGCAAATTTTGATGAACCAAATTTTTTGTTAGTTCCTCCAATGTATATATATACCCAAAGGGAGGTAGAAGCAGACATTCTAGGAACTATGTCTATTAGATCAACAAACAGTACTCCTAGCATTTTCCAGGGCCGGGATGTGACCCAACTTAATCAAAACGGGCATCATGCCATGAGGAATGCACCGGTATGTTGCCCCTCCTAATTATTATTAATATATTAAGTCTTTCCTGATAAAAAAAAGATATAAAATGACTAAAATTGAATTAAATAGGCCATGTGGCAGTCTCTCATTGGATATTATATAATTTTATTTTATTTTTAATTCTTTCTCTTTTCTTATATCACAAAATTGTTATACTAATTTTATGATTTCTTCAAATTTTTCTCAACGTCCTTCAATGGTGGTCTTCTAAATTTCGTCTCTAGGAGCTCCAAATCAGCATGTAGCTACTGATTTATGCTTAGTTAATCATAAATCAATCGTTTTTAGCAACAACAATCACCCAACTCATAAGAAACTTTCATATATGAAGCTAAAAAATGGAGTTCAAGCTTTTCCTAAACCCCTAATAATTTCAGCCGGAAAAAAATGAAAAAAGAAGTCAAACCATAATGAACCAACAATGGTGAATTTGAAATTTCACTTTCTAATTTCATTCTCACCAAATTTATTTTTCACTCTCACATTTGTGAATACTTATTTGTGGATTTTTGTTTTTGGGTTAGATTTCAAATTGAAAGTTTATGTAGACTAGCTATGGAGTTGTTCTTCTTCTTTAATTTGGTGTAGATATTTTTTCCTCATTTTCTCTTATTATTCTCTAAAGAAATCATTAGTATTTTGGAAAAACAATCTCTATTTGAAAGCGTTTTTTGTAAATTTTAATTTCCAGGTTTGATAAAAATGAAAAGTTAACATAATTTTACAGGGGATTATTAAATTATTATTTTGATTATGTTTATAATTTACAGGAAAAAAAAAAGATTGTACAGTGATTTATTGTGTGTGCTGCACAACTTTGACATAAAACGACTTTTTAGGGAGGTGATTATTCCATATTAGTTCAGGGGGGTAATAGGACCCTCGTATAGAATAAGTGTGTAGTTGAGAATTGACTAATAGGTTAAGGGTAGGGGTGTTTGTGGTTCGGTTTGGATCGGTTATTGGTTAAAACCAAAACCAAACCAATCTAGTCGATTTTTTAAATTTCTAAAACCAAACCAAACAAAATGAAAAAAATAACCGTCGGTTTGGTTCTTGACGGTTTGGTTCTGTTTTTCTGGTTTTTTCAGTTTGAAAGTAATAAATTTTTGAGGACACACGTATCTTGATGGACACAAACACCTAGTACATGAACAATCCACTGAAAAACTATTGTTGGTTCAATTAAGCAATTAAACAATACTAAAGTTATCATTACACGAACAAAGTGATTCAATTAAGAGAAGGTGTAATTATCTTATGAAAGATATGGTAGGTAAAGACTAAAGTAATGAATTTTGATGGACTTGGACTTGGACTTATGATTGTAATAAATGGGCTAAAACATACGTGTTGGCTTGAGAAAATGGTAAAGTTAAAGACTTGAGTTACTTAAAATTTAACAAAATATTTATATTTTATTTATGAATAATATATAAATAATTCTAAAATTTATATATCTAATTTATCGGTTCAGTTTGGTTATTTTTGCAGTTATTTTTTAGTAAAATCAAAACCAAACCAAATAGTATCGATTTTTCAAAATGTAAAATCAAACCTGACCAAATCAAACCAAATATCATTTTTTTAATCGGTTTGGTTCGAATTGTGGTTCGATTTGATTTTTAACCATAACCATGAACAACCCTAGTTAAGGGGGCTTTTGACTATTTTCTCAAAAAAAAAAACATGATTTTTTTAACCAGACAAATTTGAACTAAAATAATTAAATTAATGACAGGACATTTTTTCACATTAATTAGTGATGAAATTGTGACGGATTTTCCATTACAAATTTTGGCAATAAAAATATCTCACATTGATAGACAACGTAGCCTTTATCTATATGATTTTTCAATTATTTTTTTATGATTTAATTACCATATAATAATTAATTAATTAATAATTTTTTATTATTTAATAAAACAGTATAAATAGTTTTAATTATTTTATTTCAATTTGTCGCAAATCTAACCTTTATCACCTCAAATATTTTGTGATCAATTAACAAAATTTTTGTCTAATCGAGACATACATTCTATCATAAATATTTGTGATTGAATCATAATTCCATAAAAAATCATTATAACAAATGAATATATTGATATAAAATTTGTCACAAATCCTTTGGAAAATCGAATTGTGACATTAACATACTAGTCTTCCGTCACAAGAAGATGATTATTGATTCTTGAAGCATTTGATGTTTAACAAATGAAATGTGAACCTTGTAAGTGTATATATTAGTAATATAATTAAAAAATGTGATTAATTAATGTTTAGTTATAATTGGGCTTACACGTGTATTGTGTTGAACGCTACAAAATTGGTTACTTCTGTGCATGTCCCAATCGTGGTAGAAAAATGCTTGTGCTAGACTGCTAGTAAGTTGATTAAACATTTAATTATATATATTAGGAAAGGATCATTGTGTAACAGCTGAAAATTAAACAATATATTTGATAATTGCACAAAGATTTTCCTTTAAGTTGTAAAAGATTTTAATCTAAGAGTAAATACATAAAAAAAACTCTGAACTTGTTCGCATAACTACTTTAGCACTGTAACTTTATAGGTAATTCTTTATCCCCTTAACTCATTTCAAGTGAATTTAATATTTCCTTAATTGATGATATGACAAGAAAAGTGTGATCACTCTCTCAAACTCGCGTGAAAAGGAGAAAAGTAATAAAAAAATTGACCAAATTCCAATTTCATTAACTTCTTCATTTCTCTCTCTCCACCTTTCATCTTGTTCACAAAGCCACCGTATGCCACCATGAAATCAACCATTTCTCCATTCCTCTTCCTCCATCCCCACCCCCACCTCTTCGATTCCACCAGAATAAAGAATGAAAAAAAAAACATTTTGATTTCCTTGGAAAGAACAGAAAGTTGGTCGGAGGTGTCTATTGTGTGGTTAAAGAGAGCGGAAGTGCTAATACCTTAACACTTTGAGGCGGATGTTCAATTCATGAGGAAAAAAAAGTTTGTACATATGGTGTTTGTGGTGGGTATTGTGGAGTTGATGATTGGAATTGGATAAAATTATCCATATTCATTTCGATGTGGTGTTTGTGGTGGATCTAATTACCTGCACATGTTTTCATTCTTTCCACCATATCAATCTTCTCCCACTATTCTTCCATTTTCTTATAAATTTCTTTTCAGACGTTTATTGTGGTCAAATTATGTTGACATCATTGAAGTTGGTGATGGGTATTGATGTATTTTGAAATTGACAGCGATGGCGTGGTATTTTGGAGTTGATTTCAATGGTGGTGGTGTTAAGAAATATGAAATTAACGGCGATGGAGGCGATACAACTGTTGGTGATGAGTATTGTAGAGTTGACGGTGGCTGGTGATATTGTTGTTGACACCCAATTTTGGACCTCCACAATATAAATTAATCATCAAGCTTCTTCAATTTCAAACGATTTAAAATAATTAATTTTATAAAAAATTTAAAAATAAAATAAAATAAACATAGTTTGCAAGTTATTTTAAATAGTTTTGTCTTTTTTTTTAATATTTATGTTTTATATAGTTATGCATATAATTAACGCATTTTATGAGTATTCAGAAATTATCTCGAAAAGATTTTATATTAGTGATGGTTATATTTTTGAATCAAATGAGTTTTATGAAATTCAAAATACTTTCAAGTAATTTCAATTTTGTCTTTTAATCATTGTAATAATTTTAAATATGTATATTTTTACAATCGCGCTATTTTATAAATATAAAAAATTATCTCAAAAGATTTTACATTTTTTGATTAAGTATTTTATTAATTCACTTTAGTTTAAGTTATAGTCATAATTTCGAGATAATTAGTTTGTAAATTAAATTAATCATTTTATAATCAATTTAATTATTTTATTTCGTTAAGATTAAGAAGCTCATTAATTAATTCTATTAATTCGACCTATTTAATTATTATTCGAATCTACTAATTTAATCAATTCGACTAAATTTCAATTGGCTACATTTGGCCGAATCCTCAAAACAAAACTAGCCTTTTTTATCAAACCTAACCAATTCATTCAAAAAAAATTTTTTTTTTTTTTTTGAATAGAACAAATTTGGGCCCTCTTCCCAATTTTTTCAGCAACCCATCAGCCCACTATACTCAATTCCCAGCCCAAATTTAATTTCAAAGAAACCCATCAGGCCAAAACAATACATACAACGCGTACAGCGTTCCAAACAGCAACAAAGAACCCGACCCCACCCCTTCAGGGACCGAAACGATTCCAATGCGTCTACCGAAATCCCACTAAATCCAGCGAGCAAATCGCGCTGCAATCCGTAAATCTCGTCCAACTACTCATAACCCATTCCCTAGCAGCCTCAAGATCAATCACTTCGTCCCCTTCTCCCCCTTTCGCGGAATTCAATTTTTTTCACATCTCCTTTACTGTTGTCGATTTCGAATTTCAAATTGAAAATTTCAATGAATTTCCCTCTAAAACCGCCCCATTCTTCCCCTATAAATAATTCTCTACCCTCAGTGATTGAGAGGGGGGGAGTTTTTTGGGAAATTTGATCTTGACACGTTTTTTGAGCTTAGTTTTAAAGCAATAGTCGTCTTACACTTGAAAATTTCAAATGATTCTCTAATCCTAGTTTCCAAGAAAATCTTTGTTCGTAGCTAGTTTTAAACTTCTTGGCTTGCTGTTAGTATTTAAATATCCCGGTAGAAGAATCACTGTCCAAGCTCATCGTCCTAGTCGCTGCCCGAAAAGAGGTAAATTCTTTCTTAGCATTGTTTAATGCGTAGTTCTTCTGTGTGTTTCATTTATGTGTTCTTAGCTTTTGTTTTAGTCCCTATATGTTGGAATTTGTTAGGACCGAAATAAGCAGGAGTAATGCGGAAGCTAGCAAAGCAAACCTCGAAAGACCACGAGTAAGAAGACAAACGAGAAACACACCAAAAGAGACAGATTTAATGTGGTTCGGTCAATCGACTTACGTCCACAAAGGAGATGAGCAATCCACTATAAATATGAGACTACAAAATATAGAGAGAAATAACCTCAACCAATTCACTCGGAATACATGGGAGGTTCACACAAGTGATAACGTATCAAGCTTGTGACCCACAAATTTTCCCTCTAACCAAAACTCTCAAAGCCCTTAAGACTACATTGTGAATGCTGATTAAGTTAGAAGGAACAAACCTATATTTATAGAGTCCTAAACCTTTCCTACCAGAAAAGGACTAGTCAAAATATTAAACGTTTTCCTAAAAGGAAAATCTATTTATGGTAAGAAACTCAGGGCAAATAAACCCCAACAAATCTCCCCCTTGGCCTGAATTTCTGACAAAATAAATTTGTCCACCTTCTTCACATAATCTTTAGAATTTTGCATCTCTTCTCCATAATCTCCTTCATCAAATCTACGTCTCGACACAGAGAACCTCTCTGAAACAATTTCTCCAATAAAATCTTCATTACTGTCAAAAAGGTTGCGACTAGAACTACACCCGCCAAGATGAACACCCATCTCTAACATGGCTCCGATCCATCATTGAACCATGGCTCTGATACCACTTGTTAGGACCGAAAATAAGTAGGTTTAATGCGGAAGCTAGCAAAGCAAACCTCGAAAGACCACGAGTAAGAAGACAAACGAGAAACGCACCAAAAAGACACAGATCCTCTCTATATTTTGTACTCTCATATTTCTAGTGGATTGCTCATCTCCTTTGTGGACGTAAGTCGATTGACCGAACCACGTTAAATCTGTGTCTTTTTGGTGCGTTTCTCGTTTGTCTTCTTACTCGTGGTCTTTCGAGGTTTGCTTTGCTAGCTTCCGCATTAAACCTACTTATTTTCGGTCCTAACAAGTGGTATCAGAGCCATGGTATGATGGATCGGAGTCATGTTAGAGATGGGTGTTCATCTTGGCGGGTGTAGTTCTAGTCGCAACCTTTTTTACAGTAATGAAGATTTTATTGGAGAAATTGTTTCAGAGAGGTTCTCTGTGTCGAGACGTAGATTTGATGGAGGAGATTATGGAGAAGAGATGCAAAATCCTAAAGATTATGTGAAGAAGGTGGACAAATTTATTTTGTCAGAAATTTGGTTGATGCTTGCTACCTAATAATGTTTCTTTCATTTATTTTTTTTACTGTTAGTATTTTACTGAAAAATATCAAATGTGCTTCTCTGTTTAGAGCTCTTGTTTTCTATGTTATTTATTTATCTCTTAGTATTTTCTTCTCTGGCATGATGATTTACTCTTGCCCATGTTTTCTTCATGATTGATGATTGTTCAAAGTTCTAATTTGCTAGCAACCTGTTCGTTATCTCTGATTTAGTGTGAATATAGAATAGTCGTGTAGTCATCTTTCTCTTGTATTTGTGTTCGACTTTCAGTATACTCACCTGAAATTTAAATTTATTATTACTTGTTTGAATCTGCCTCAATATCGTCTAAGTTATAGATTATTTTTTTTTTGTGATTAACAGAGGAGTTTAACTCATCACATCTTTAGCTAATAGTGTTGAGTTGATAACTATCAAATGCTAGTTCACTATTGGTTGCTTAGCATGGTTTAATTTTCCTATTGTTCTAAGGTGATTAGAACCTTTGCTCCACTAACATAACAAGTTTTTTTTTTTTTTGTCTAGACTTCTATTTGATCCAACTAGGAGTTTAGTCTTTTTCCTAGCCTAAGTTAATTTCCCAGATTTTAAGTTATGTCTTGTTTTAGTATTAATTACGTAATTTGTAAATGCACCTATAAATTTGAGGTTTGATGGTTGGGGTCATGTTGATCTTGTAGTATCCATTACAAGTTTCTCATCCTTTCACAATTCAGTGTAGGTGAGGAGATATATGCCTTAAGTCTTAAATTATTACTTCTGCCAATTATTTTATTTGGAAGTTAACTGTTTTGATAAATAAAATTTAGCTTTGACTTTGTATATATGTGAATATGTAGGCATGTGAATGTAACCTTTCGGGATGCTGCTTTAAATCTAATTCTTAGTTGTCATTTTTGTTGCTCACCGTGTTTAAATATTAAAGTCAATGTGTGACGGTTTCCAAAGCTACTAATTTATTTTATTCCTCTGTTAATTACTACATATTTCCAAAGTGTTGATTGTTGTTTAAATGGTCCTTATGTCATGATCGGTAGTTATGAAGATACCCTTTGATTGACTTTCTTTATTCACTATGAGAAGTATTTATTGGTCATGAAATATTCTTAATTCTCATTGGCTTTAAGTTATAATTTTACTTGCCTAATGGTTAATTCCAAAATGTCAAGACAGTAGATAGTAATGTATTTGTTGGTTAAATTGTTGTGAGGGACAAATTGTTGAAATGATTATCCTTAAACTTTATCACCTAGTTTATTAAAGAATTTGCTCATTTACTTATCTTTATCTCATTTGTTTTCTTATGCATGAATACTCTCCCTCGAGTCTCTTGGACTCCTCCTTTCGCATTTTCTCCATCGAGTCAGCCCCCCTATATATTTGAAAGCTGTTACAGGCTCCAGAGCTCCAACATACTGCTGGAAATTAGTCCAAAAGCCTAAGAAATGGGCTGTATACATATTGTATACAGCAGTATACATCGTTATACAGCTATATACAACTCAAAAATGCAAACAATACAGGGCTAAGGCGGAATACAGGTGTTTGGAAGCAGGAGATACATGAAAAAAGCTGAGATACATGCCGATATACACTGATATACAATCAATGTATACAAAAATGGGATCGGGTTAAAACCCAAAAACTTGCAGCGAAATTGGCCCAAAAGGAGGCCCAAATTCAATTTCTCCCTTACTCTTTAATTACTTAATTGTCTTTATTTATTATTTATTTTTTATATCAATAACTCTAACTTTAAAATTGTTAGTTAACTTAATTAAATCCCCAAAAGACGAACTATTTCTCTGTGTTGTTTTGTTTTTAACAAGTCTCATTATATCAACTCTTGTATTTTCATTTATAATCTTTAGCCAAAACTTTTTTATTAGTTTTCATATTTTGACTAACCAAAAAATGATACAAATAAAAAACCAATTATTCTAGTTTAGTTAAAATTCCAATTACTTGTTTTTAATTCAAATGTTTCATTTTTGGTCCATTTCTCTATAAAAATAAAATAAAATAAAATGTGTTATTTATTTAACTATTTTCTCAAAGTATCAAATATTATAAATTATTTATTTTTTATGTTAAGTCATTATTCTCCTAAAAATAGTCAAATATATTTTAGTCAAGTCGCAGGTCAATCGCATGTTAGCGGACACTTCGAATGCTTAAACCCTTCTCGAAGTGTAAATTGAACCCCGAACCCCCTTTGGTATTTTCAAATGATTTTTTCTGTTTAAATCTTTGAAAATTATAAGTTTTCTTAATTTCTTTAAAAAAATTAAGTGGGGACTCTTTCTAAGTATTTTTTTAAAATGTTTTATACTTAGAACATTTCAAAGAGTGATTTTTCTAAAGGTTAGTAAAATTACGGCATAACAATTGTTATCGATGATGGGTATTGTGGAGTTGATGGTTGCGATAATGGTGTAGGTAGTGGTGGTAATGTTGTGAATTTGATGACGGCGGTAATGGAGGAATAGAGCGAGGAGTAGGTGGTGAATGGTGGTGGACTTTGTGAAATCTATGGTGGCGGAATTGTGAGGGACGATGAAGGTTGGGGTGGGTGGTTTTTTATTTTAAAAAAATGTAAAAATAATAATTTTTTGACACGTGGAGGTGCGTGTAGCACACCTACCTTTACAAGTGTGGGTCTAGACTTCTGAAGGGATATTAAATTCACTTGAAACAAGATTAGGGTGTAAAGAACTACCCGTAAAATTAAAGTGCTAAAGTAAGTTGTCCAATCAAGTTTTGAATTTTTTTTTTATGTGTTTTCTATTTAATCAAAGAAAAGGTGTGCATCTATCTTTGGTAAAAGACCATAGGGTTACCTAGTAATTTGAATTTAAGGTTCATTTATTGTGTTGTAAGAGTTGTAATTCGAGTTTGAGGCTCATTCGTTTTTAGTGAATTTGCAATTAAATTTTAGTTACAGATCGTGGTTTTTACATATTTGAGCCGATAGTTTTTCTAATAAAAATTCATGTTCTTTATATTATCTACACTTTATAACTTTCAATTATCTTTAAAATACATATAAAAATCGAGTTCGTGTAAATGAAAGTCAGAATTTTTTTAGAATATAGCAGAAATTTTGTATGATCTAATTCAATCCCCTACCTTCCCCTTTTGAATTGTATTAGTGCACTTAAACTAACAATTGATTTCAGATTAGGTGCTCAATAATTAAGACCAACATCTTGAGAGATCTTTTTTTTTGTAACTAATGCGTATTATTATTTACCAAGTAGAGTGTTCTGTACAAAACTCTTGATCAGTTTGAGCATCAAGCCTCACAACTAAATAACAACGTATCCTACAATTACAAAGGTTGACGATCCTATGGATAGCAATTGGTCATAGTATCTAACTTCTTTGCTAACTTGATATTCATGGAACCTCAGGCATGAATCTCTTGGATATTTGTCGCACCATAGTTCCTGCCTATTTCTGGCTTTCGAAAAACACCCTGAAGTTTCTCTCGCCAAATATGATATATAGCTCCATCTAAACATGAGTGCATTACTACTCTAAGTAAGAGACAATCTATAATACAATCATCACTATTTAATGGCCAAGAAAATAGATAGATATATTTCCTAATAAATATATTTCTTAAACAATGACATTGCCACATCACCCGAGTTAAAATACCATTTTTTATTTGATATTTGATATTAAAATTCGATTATTTTGTATTCGTACCATGTAGAATGATGCAATTTAAGGAAAAGCGAGGTTGATGTCCCTCAATTATATATTATATGTGGTATTAAGACTTCATTCCTCAAAGGAACAAAGGCCATTTGGCAAATTCTGCTAGGGGTATGAATAATATGATTTTGAAAACTTCAATTAGATAATTTGTCAGGACTCGAGCCTACACTCTGAATGTGGTCGGCATTCGAGAACCATTGCTGGTCCCCAAGCGAACCCTCATTCTGGTTGACTACAAGCGGAAGACTAACTCAAGCATACAAAGCTTAAAAACTAAATAAAATTCATGGAATTCAATTACAAAATCTTTAACTCAAAAGATTAACTCTGAATAAAATAATATTTTCAACTCGCCAGAAATAGGCAACTCAAGTCTTTAAAATATTTAACAATATAAATGAACAGACTTCTGAAACTCTACTGTCTATCTTTGTAGTCTCGAAATAATAAAAATGGAAGTAGGGACAAGACCCACGACATCCTAACAAAACTGAATAGTAAATGAAATCCTCTGGAAGCAAGGAGGCTCACCATAGCTAACTGAAACTGCAAGTGGTATCAACGAAGCGCCTGTTGATGATCGTGAATACATGTATCTGCATCATGAAACGATGCAGGCCAAATGGCTCAGTACGTGGAATGTACGAGCATGTAAGGGGAATTCTAAAGCATAAACATAAGCTTGAACTTGATAAAAAGAAACATACTTACCTCCTCCCAACTCACTTAACTAAACTTGATAAAAAGAAACATACTTACCTCCTCTCAACTCACTTAACTAAACTAAACTCAACTCTAGAATGAGATACTCAACTCAAAGATATGATACTCAACTCAAAGGTATGATACTCAACTCAAAGGTATACTCAAGGATACTCAAAACTTCTCAAACTTACTCATTTCAGAAGTACTCAAGGATAAGATACTTAACTCAATAATAAGGTTCTCAACTCAGTGAAATGGGGCTCAACTCAACAATAAGGTACTCGACTCAATGAAACATAGTTCAACTCAAGATACTCAACTCAAGATAAAGAAACAGTAAAAGATGCAATATATGGAAAGCTTTTAAAACAGTAGGTAGCAACTCAATGTATTGAAGAATACAATAACAATTCAATTTTTATATAATAAAATATAATATAACTCTGTGGGAGTTTCTCTAACCGACAATTATCACTATGAGTTGTGTGATGATACATCGTCTCGCCCATGCTGCCAGAATTGTCATATACCTTGCCGGGGTATAGAACCTCTCAACTAAGTGGATCCACTAATCTATGCTAAAAAACATTAAGGAATCATCTAAAAAGTATGACTCTTTCTATCCATGTTGGCTACATGGTTTATGGAGACTTGAATTTTCTAAACTCGTCCCCATATCGGTGCTCAATACTACTCCCAAAAATATACTTAGCTCATATGTTTAAAAACATAACTCTTTCTGTGGTTTGAGATTATTACTCAAAATCTTTCTCTAAAAATAGATGTTACTCAAACTGTTCAAAACTCTTTTGGAAATCTCAGTTTCCTCCTCTTTTAAATGTGAAAACATTTACTCTTGGGACTACTTAGTTCCCATTTATCATTTTAAAGAAAATGAACTCCCCTCTACTCTTTGTCAACTCAAGTGCTCAAATCTTAAAACAAAGTTTAGAAAAAAAATTGTAAAAGACTTCTCAGAATAAAATTCATGCCGAATTATGGACGTGAACAACTCAATTCAAGGTTTTCAATAACCATACATAGAACTCAATACTCGAGACTCAACAACTCAGAACTCAAGAACTTCAATGGTAATACTCGTTTCAAGAATATTCAACTCAGAGGGTTCATGCCGAATTATGGGCATGAACAATCTCAATTCAAGGACTTCATGATACTACTTCATCTCAAGAATGTTTGACTCATAGGGTTCATGTGAAATTATGGGCATGAACAGCTCAACTCAAGGACTTCATGGGTAACCTATAATAGCCCCATGATTAGGAATATAATCTCAAAAGGGTTAGGAGCTCATTACTCAAGACTTAGGACTTGAAGATACTACTTCTCTCAAAGATGCTCAATTTATGAAGTTCATGCGGAATTTTATGGACATGAACGACTCGACTCGAGGGTTTAAATAACAATATGGAACTCATGAATACGACTCTTCTCATTCTCATACTTACTTCCTCAAAACTTAGTTCAAATCGATAGTTGATCTCAAAGGATTCACAATTGAACTCAAAAACTTTCTTGAACTCTACTCTTAACTCTCTCTTGAATGTGAATTATGAATTCAAGAATTATGGTTCATGATACGAAGGATCTCGTGATGATAATTAAGACTCATGAATACATTTTCCTCATTCTCATACTCACTTGATCGAGTCTTGAAATAAGTTATTAGAAATTGTAGAACTCCTCAAAGAGACTCAAAGGGACTTTCTTAAAATGTTCGGAAGAACTCTCAAAACTTAACTCTTAAATCTACCTTGAATTTGAATTATGAATTCAAGGTTATGAATGATTTCTAGGTGTTTAGAAGTAGCTTAGAGTGTTTAGAATCGATAGGGATTGAAGAAACCTTTTTAAAGAACTCAGACGGGCAAAACTACGGAGAAGGGGTGGGGCAGGCGACCCTGGCGTACTGAGTGGCGTGGGGTGCCAACCCCTAAACTACAGAGAATTATTCTTGGTGTACTGGCTGGCGTAGCGCGTCAACCACCCTTGGCCTATTGGTGGCGCGTCGCCCCAGGCACCGCCCAGAAAACCCAACGATTTTCTTTGCTCGCTTTCTCACCCTAGTTCGCCTAGATTCAAACATTTCCTTCCCCAATCACTTGGATTAGATTTCTCAACATAAGTACACACTAATCTACTCAATACATCCCTTAAAACACTCACTTTCATCTCAAGAAATCATCAAAACCCCAATAAAATAAGATTTAGAATGAAACTTCAAGAACACTTATCAAGGACTTAAATCTTTCAATCTTTATGGAAAAATTAGACTATGAAAATCATGTTTGGCGTGTGGGTGAACGAACCTAACACTATGGAAACTTACATACCTCTTAGGGATTAAACTCATGGCGAAAATCTGCAACAAAACTCAAGAACCTCGACGAACGTCTTGATCCTTTCCTCCTTTCTCTTCTTTTCTCTTCTTGAACTCTCAACTAAAACCTTAGGCATATATTAGGATTATAAAACTGAACCTAATCGGATTAGACCCTTAAAACCTTACTAAAAATGAATTAAATCTGATTGGGTAAGGAAAAGACCAAAATACCCCTTACTATTTTCGGGTAACTTTCCTTATTTAGACAGTCCAACTTCAAACGGGCATATCTCCCTCATACGAGCTCGGAATTTAGCAAGCTCGGTGACATTGGAAAGATAATTCGAAGACCTTTCATTTGATATCTTATGGGTCACCTAACTCATCATGTACTAAAAGTTATGGTCGTTTGAAGTTGACCAAAAACTTAGAAGAACTTAGGAATGACTT
>JAJOOO010002799.1:0-34289 GCA_029582685.1 Solanum piurae
CAGATCTGTGCTTACATTATTCATCAACCAAGAGAGGACCATCGCATTGCATCGATCCCACTGTTTCTTCTCCAGTTCTTCCTTAAAATCATCTCGTCGAAGACTGCCATCAATAAATCCCATCTTATTCTTCGTCAAGAGGGTTAATTGCATAGCTCGACTCCATACTGAGTAATTTTCCATCCCTGTGAGCTGGATTCCAATCTGCACAGCTCCTGGGATATCAGATGTCGATAGATACAGAGGATGATTGTGGTCGATCTTCGTCGCCATCGCAATCCTTCAACTCTGCAATATACTGAAAACAAATTGGAGATGCGGAAAATTCACCCAGAACTCTATCAATTAGGCTTTGATACCATGTTAAATTGCTGAATCAGTACACTATTAATGGTGAAAAAATGTTAATGGAAGCAGTTAAGAAAACAGAGAGTTCATCTTCTTCAGAGAACTTGCATTGAATATCATCTGTAAATTGGATTGTCTAACTACAAATTAATGAGACTAGGACCTTTTATATACAATAGATTCTACTTGCTAATTATCTCTAACAATCTACTAACTACATAAAATATCTTCTAACAAACTCTAACTGATTCGTGTGCCAGCTCAGCTCAACTAGCTGCAACTTGTTTATCATAGTCGTAGTCCTCAATAGTTACTTCGTCATGCTATTGGTGAGTGCAACTCACACATTAGATCTATCCGACATCGTTTATGAAGTCTACTTAAATCAAGTTAAGATGTCTAGATAATCAAAACGAAAGTTGAAGTATTCAACTAGAGTTAATTTCTTTAATTCAGATCGTAAAGAATTACGTTTTCACGAATTTTCTCCTTTCAACCTCGTCTTTTTTAGATTGAGGAGATATAACAGCGGAGTAACTTGTGTAGCAGACCAGCAGTTGAGTCACCTTCGATAGTGATTTTTCAATCATGGAGGAACTGTACAACATGGGTCGTGGAAGGAAATGTCTTCCATTTTTTTATAACTTCGATTGGTCAAATATTTTTTCTAAAAATCAAACTTCTCACCTAATAAAAGTTTAGGGAAACAAACTCTACTAGAGACATTCCACAATTCACATTGATCTTATCCTCTCCACCCTCTAATAGTATCCGCACTCCCCTTAGCTCTCATCCCTACCATCACATACACCTACCTCGCCGCCCCACCTTATCTAGTATTTATTTTTTTTATGACAAGGAAAACCCGCAGCCGCTTCCCTTTGAGTGAACACAGGGTAAAACCCCCGCTCCTATGCAATAGCTCGCAAACCACGCAGGAGAGATAACCCGCACTAAGCAAGCCTAGTGCAACGAGCTCGACCCAGAAGGCAAATCCCTTGCTTTCGCTGGCAAGGGGTTTCGAACTTGAGATCTCCATCATGAAAGTCCCAAACCCAAACCATTATTATTATCTACCAATCGAACACAAGAGAATAAGTAGAAAACCCACTTATATTCCATGAAAAACATTTTCGTACGCACCCTTAAAACTTTATTATCCGAATACCCCCAATTTCTTCACGAATATTCATTTATACATCAGCGATTTCTCATAATCAAGTTGAAAAACAACAGCTCAAAACTAGAATCAGCATACTACAATTAAATTCTCAAATCCATAACAGCTCCTGAATATCCATAGGAAGGACATCTATCATAATTTAGAGGGGAAAAACATAACATCACCACAGTGAATCTTAACATTTCAAGTACAATTAAATGAACAGTCAATACTAGCTGAGAAGTCGATCAACATGCTTGCTATGAAATTAATTTCCCGATTGTGTTTCCTGTGCAATCAATTTCCAAGTGTGCTTGAAGCCTTGAACTACCAGTCAGTTGGACTAGATACAAGTATGGGTCATTAATGCTCAAACAAGTAATGTACACCGTATAGAGACATTTTATAAGCTCCAAAGAGAGGCCTCGGGACTATTGCTTTTCATCTGCTTTACCTTGCAGAGTATGCATGCTGCTGCTATTGCTTTCTGTATCAGAGGAAGCTGTTGTAAATGGTTTGATAGATGATCGCAGCGATTCTGGTCCCTCTGCATCAATCCTCTTGCACAATGCATCACAATTACTGATTACCTCTGTCAACCTGCCTTTCAACACTCCAAGTTCAACCTGCAAACCATGTACTGCGTGCAATTCAAACATTGAGTTAAAAAAAACAGCATTAGCTTGCTAGATTTTTGAATAATGGGAATCAGATATCACAAGGACAAACATTTAACTTTATTCTAAAGCTCCACACTACAGTAGCCCTAGTTATCCCGACGGACATTTTTTTTCTCTTCTGCTTTCCGAGATTGGCTATTAAAATACCTTCTGATAGATGCTGTGAGGTTGTTTTCATTGCGGAAACAGAGTAATTGAAGCGTTGAAGAAGCTTAACAGCCAATGCATCTGCAACTTCTATTTTGTTTTCTATTTCTTCCTGCAGCAATTTTCCAAGGAATCTACTTTAAAAAGATATATGAGCTCTTCTTTTCACATGAAGAAGAACCACAACAAACAACACAAGCTTGTAAACATGATGAAGAGCTTCAACATGCTAGCATACGTACGCTAACACCTTGAACATAGTACTTAATGTACTGAACAGAGCTTCAAAATCCTAATGTCAAAAAAACCACCACCAAATTGACTATTAACTTTAAACTCTAGTCACAGGGAAGCACACTTTATAAATGGTATACAACCATCTGTATAGTACAAGCCATACTATGGGATGTGGAAAGACAATTCTTGACCAACGTATGATGGGAGAAATAATGATGTAGCTACAATCAAACACAAAAATAAATTTCCCACCCTTTGAAAGATCAGTGTGATGATGATTGATGGGCAATTACTGATTCAAAAGGATATTGTCTACTACTGATCTAGAGGGCATTTAATTTTAGCAACTAACTTCAGGAAATATATATGCCTGAAAAGTTGGGGAATATCTAGTAATCAGATAGAATTTTTTTTTTGAGGCAGCTGCTCCTTTACACATATTAAAGTTGGAATCAAGTTTTAGAGAACCCAAATCAATCTAGTCAGCCACTTCTACATAGTAAACATAATAAGGATCAAATAACTACTAAACAACTTTGAGCATGTATGCAACTTCTTTGGTGAACACGATGACTATGTTTTACTTCCTTTGGGAGGGATTGAGGCGATAATCCACCTCATTGCTGGCCCAAAACGGCTAACAGTAGTTATCTGAACTATTTGACCTTAATTTACTTGCAAGAATTCCATACAAATTCAGACCACAGCTTTGACTCAAAAGGATACTCATAATTTCCTTCCTCCCGCCCCTCTGCGTGTGAGTGTGTGCGTGTTAATAAGAAATGACTCACAAGCGACCATGTTTTGAGACTAGTGAATGCATTAAGAATAGAATGGTTTGTGTAATTACATACAATCTAACTCAAACTTATACAAACATACATTTTTGCCTGTTCTAGATCCACACTTTCTATGGATGGAACCACTACCACACTGGAATATGGCTACTGAAGCATTAAGTGACCAGAAGAACATGATAATGATTGAGCAAACCTGTCTTTTACAGATCTTCTGGGCCTTCTCCTCTTGCCACTGGCGATATACAGAGAAGAGCTCAAGTAGAACTTTTGGATCTACGCAGCCTACAACAACAAAAGAAAGGAGTATCAATATTTCCCCAGCAGGATAAGAGAAAAAATCCCAACTTATTCCTGATGACAATTGTTTATCAAATGCTACATATATCCCAACAGGGATCGGAGAAAATGCTGGTCAATGCTACAACTGCTGCAATGAATGTTTTTAAATTATTTCATTAAAAACATTTTTGGTATCTGTTTTTCTTCTGATAAGTTAAACGTACTCACCCTTGTGGGTGTGATTACAATGATTAGTTGTGTGGTTTTACATGCTACAAACAAGTTGCGTCATTCAGAATTGTATAAAGGTGGATCATTAAAAAGGAGCTAGTTTGATCAGAACATATGAATATCTAATCTCATTCACGATCTCCAAAATTTACTGTGTTTTATTCTTGGAGCTAATTCGATTAAAACATACATATGTATAATCTCATTCACAATCTCCACAGTTTCGCCCTAGATCGGATCTAAAGAACACTCCATTTTTGGGAAATTACGATTCAAGAGAAGCTTCAGTTGTAATTCATTGGTTATATTTGAGACCAAGGGGAAAGCTAGATTCTCCACTTACCATCTTTGAAGCTCCTATCCATGTCCCCTTCAAGGACTTCCAGTACCGGATTCTGGTGCGCCATCTGATGTTGGTGGGCTACAGTTTGTATGATTAGGTTACTTAGCCAGCTCAAGGCCAAAGCCACTAGCGCAAAGGCTTTAGGCCCCACAAACTCCCCCCCCCCCTTTTTTCTTTATTTATAGTAGGTTCCGTAGCTATTTAAAAAAAAAAAAAATACTCCCCGTGATTTTATTTATGTGGCTTTATTCGGAGTACGAGGATGAAACTAATTAATGTTCAGTATAAATTTGGATATAGAATCTTCAATTTATTCCAATAAAATTTACATATCTAGAAACTAAATGAAAGTATTATGAGTGGGTTCCCAGCATTCTCGAAGAAAATGTGAAGAAGAGTACTTGACTTTCATTTATTTTGATTTATTTTTTTGTTTTAATTGAAGTAGTGTGACTATGTTACTATTGACAGATTTCATTTCCATCAGACGTATCAATAGTTTTCTATTCTATATGTTGAGAAGTCCCACATCGGTAGAGGGATGGGAAATTGGTCTCTTTATATGGACTTGGATAAACTTCCCCTCATGAGCTAGCTTTGGGGGTTGAGTTAGGCCCAGGTGTCATATTTTTACATGGTATCAGTGTCAGGCCGATCTCAATTTGTTGTTCATCGATGTTGGGCCCCCATTTATAAGTGTTCACGCTCTAGTTAAGGTCTGGGCGTGCGGAGGAGTGTTAAGAAGTCCCACATCGGTAGAGGGATGGGAAATTGGTCTCCTTATATGGACTTGGACAAACCTCCCCTCATGAGCTAGCTTTTGTGATTGAGTTAGGCTAGGTGTCATATATTTACACTATATAGAAAGAAACCCAAGTTGGATAACTTCAAACAATTCAAGGAAAATCCTTTTTCCTTCAGCAATTTCATTTATTGAGTGGTTTTTCCTCCTTTTTTGTTTGCCTCGTTTAAAATCGGATTCTTCAATTTGATCCAGTTATTAAGACAACTAAAAAGGTGTTTCCTTGTGCTGGGATCCTTTATCTCTGTTCTATTTTAAATCATTGGGTACTCTACGGAAGGAGAGAGGGCAAAAAAAAGAAGAAAAGTTGCTTGCCCGAAGAAGAAGGAAGTGGGGCTTGGGCTTATGTTGCTTCCAAGGAATGGACACTCTAAGATGTCAAGAGATCCCCACTACTACCTCCCGTGGGATTTTGGGCCCGCATCTCAGTCCCAGTGTGGCTGATCATCGCCTTGGTAAGCTATTTCCTCACCAACTAGCTAATCAGACACCCCCCCGAGCGGATTCCTCCTTTTGCTTCTCAGCTTACGAGGATTAGCAGTTGTTGTTTCCTTTCGTATGTGTTACTCATTCATCCATAGTCAAAGATTGATTAGCGATATCATCACTTGAACTTTTTTTAGAATAAATTGATTTGGAAAAATGTTAACAAATTTGCATCTAAAAAACTTTAGAAAAATAGACTTAAAAATATATATGAATAACATTTGAAAAAAGCATAAGGCCTTCTAAAAAATTCTTGTTTGGGCCATCAACTTTGTTAAGCGGCCCCTGTAGCCAGTCAATTTGAGAAGTAATACAGGTTTCTCAGAAGAAAAGATTCAGAAGCAGCAGCCAAGTGAGCTCTAAGCTGCTTAACATTTTCATCTCTTGAATCAGATCATCAATGTTTTCAGTTCCTTTTCAATTCCTAGTTAAGCCACAACCCATTTTCTGGTTTAGTTTTCTTCAGTTTAATTAAGACAAACCAACTATCATTGTGAATGGAGGCTAGTTCAAGTTTCAAGCACTTCTTAAATAATTGCACAAAAAATCACAGTTCATTAGTGTAGGTTTGAAACTCTAGGGAAATGATTATCATTAGGATTCATCACAACTCTACCTATGCTCACAGAGCACAATCAATCCAATCCTGTAGAAAGGAGAACATTGCAATAGTTGATGGCCATTTAAAAAATAGTTAAATTTATAATGAATCCTCATATTAACTATATCGGTCATGGTCTTCTTGGAACATGCTACATCGATGCAGGGGTGTAACTTTAATTTAACCAAGAAGTTCCACCATGTTGCATCCAGGGGATGAGAGAGCATAACCAAGGGTTGTCACATCATGGATGGTGTGACTAAGGAATTCACCCCATACATTGGCACTCAGATGTGAAGTTAGATAGGAAAGAGTTTCAACATCTTCCTGGACGGATGAGGGTAAAGAAGAAAGTACACCACCCTTGAAGAGAATTGACGACATGATTATTATCTCATTAGGATAGTGTGGGAAAAGAGAAAATTAACATGATAGTGCCTATGCTAATAAACAAGGAAAATGACACTAAGTTCTAGGAAGATACTGAACATACATTGTGGACCTGGATATGAAACGAAACTACGGATGCATAAGACTTAGAAGCCGAAGCACATAAATTCGGTATTCTGAAGTAAAGGATGCCATGAAGAATATAACGAATAGAGAAGCATGTGGTCCAAATAGTATCCCAACACAAGTTTGTAAAAGGCTATAAAATGTCTAACCAAGTTACTTAATGTTACATTAAAAAAAGAGTAACTTAACTCGATATATGCCAATAGAGGATATATTAAAAGATGTGGAATATTGTGGTATTGAACTTAATAGTCATACCGTGAAACTTTGAAGAGAGCAATAAGGCATAAACTTAGAGACGTTACAAGCCTGACAGAATCCATCAGTTTGGATCTATGCTCAATGTAATTTGTAGGATTAAATGTTACGGACTCTCTCTACTTCCTTTTTCCTTTTTTGAAAAAGCTTGATATATTCTCTTGATTCACTGTCCATTTGAGGAACTCTGAAGTACTTTCTATGTTCGAGTAACACCACCACAGTCCGCTTGCATCACAACGTTTCAAATATTAACAGGCACACATATTCTCAAAACTTGCAAGTGATATCATCTCTTTAAGCTTTTCTCACATCCCCTACAAACCTGTCCAGGAGGCAGGGACGGATGCACCTTAAGACAAGGGGTGTCATCCTACACCCCTTTGTCAATTTTTTTAATGATAATATATATGTATTTTATCTGAAGAATTAAAATACTTATAGAATTTTATAAGTGACACTACTTATCGCAAATAGCTCCACGGCTTGTTGGTTCAGCACCTCTATGATGCAGCATTTTCCCCAAGTTCGAATCCTTGCCAATGAATCTATTCCAATTTTTATAATAATTGTTTTATATGCACCTATTGCTATATGAAAATAACAAGGTCTGAACTAGACTTGAATCCCCAACACCTTTCGTACTAAGGAGCAAAACAAACCAGATAACCTAAATTGATATTTATGTAAGCTCTAGACAATAAATTACTTGAAACAAGTTTAAATTAGATTTTTCAAGGTTAACATAAAATCCCAAGTTCAAAAATGTTCAATACAGCATAAGCCATTGCCAGAAGGTATTGGAAACTGTCTATAGTATATGGAAATTACCTTTATTCGAAGTGGAGGATGTTTTCCTCACCAGAATGTCTGTCAAGCTACTCTCAGCTGGTGGCGATTTCAGTATTGGAGAAGCCTAGTCAAACAAATTTCATATAATAAGTGATCGCTTAATAGCTATTCAAAACCAATATAGTGAAGTTAGCGAAAAGAAAACTTACAATTTTGAGAGATTTTAGCCTCTCCAAAATAGGATCAACGCCTTCTACGCGCTCAGAAACTGTGGTGATCTCATCGATTGGCCCCTTCATTCATGAGAAAATTCAAAATAATAAAAGACAAAAAGGCGAACAATTTAAACTGAGATTCACAGAAAATGAAGCAGAAGAAGAATTACTTGTGAGCCGGAGAGAACTGATTCGGATGCACCCATTGAAAGGGTACAGAAGCAACTTGCGTGCTAAAGCCCGATGAATAGACAGGGATGGACTTCTCCTAGTAGTAAGAGTAAAATCTTTTCGCCGGAGGAAGAACAGAAAATCAGAATTTTGTAACGGTTAAAGCTTCCCCGGTAACCTGTCTTTTTCTCGGAAGCAGCTGTGTGTCGAGAGGCTGTTCATAAATGGGCCTGAGATGGGTCAAAATGCAGAGATATATAGTCCTCGTATAACTTTCTTCTTTTTTCCTAATATAAAAACCAATTTATATTTATTTTTCGTACATATAAACTGTTTATGCCTTTTTTTTTTGTTCATTTAAATGTGAAGACATTACTTACTATGCCAAATGGATTTTTTAAATTTTATTTTCTGAGTCAAACAGCAATAATTGCTAAAGCTGAACCACAAGTAATATCTTTTTTATTTACTCCTCCTTTTCTACCACATTGATTTTTTTTTCTGTAGATGAAGCAATAAATGAAGTTTGCTATGGTAATGTGAGGAAACAAATGATATACACAAATTGCTATTTACGCTGTCTAGGCAAAGCTATTTGACACCCAAATCACCATATTCATTAAACATATATTGAAGAAAGCAAAAGTACAGTACATGATATGTGGCCGTTCTGATAAGATGAATTGGAACTCTGAGACAGAGACAGAGCTCAAAAAATGTGAATGAATAGCTATTAGTCGTATATCTCCTGCACAGTATTAAAGTACATTTTCTTTCATCCACAACACACATTTTCCGACAATGCCTTCTCTATATTGTGAGGTCCCAATCCAACGTGCACACAGAAGCTATTTCAATGTGCTGTAGCGGTTTGTGCCATGTTTAGCCCAATGATCCTTCAGGTCAAGAGGAGTAGACAGGTCATAACCTTGAGCAGCAAGACGATTAAGCAATTTACTGAAGGCACCACCACTCATCTTTCTTCCACCCACACGGGAATAGCGTTTGTTTGATATTTGAGGTAATGGATACATAGATATGGTAGTTGTGCAGCAAGCTGACTGCCACCCACCATGACCCCATTTATAGCATGGCTGTGGAGTCCCAGTACAGGAGCAAACAGGCACTGGCATGGCAGACTCATCAAAATTGATTTGGAACCCCAAATTATCTTTCCATGATGTGAGCTGTGTATCTCCTTCCTTGTCACTATCCATCTCTTGCAGATTTGCCCAATCATTTGATGTTGTGGCTATGACCTGCATGCTTAAACTATCTGTGCCAATTTTACCCACTCTTGGAATCTTGGCTTGCTTATTGTGTCTGCTCTCTTTAGGTCGCTTGACCTTTTTAGGAATTTTTGCTTCAGAAGTATCTGTGTCTTTCAAGTAGCCAGCTGAGGGATCTTCCATCGAACCATGAGCAGCTTCAGCTGTGGTTCTATACATTTTCTGTTGGTTATAAATGTGCTTAGCACCACTTTCAGTTCCATTTCCTGGTGAATCTGGAACCATATTGTTGTCATTTGTAGAGCTGTCCTGCAATCGAAGAGCACCAATGGCATCGTTCCTTTCTTGAATCAAAGCATTACGCTCTGCAAGTGCTGCATCTCTCTGAAGCATTGCCATGTCTCGCTCTGCAAAAGCCCTCTTTCTCTCCTCTAGTGCCATATTCCGTTCACGGATGGCAGCATCCCTCTCGGCCATGATGGCCATGTAAGTCTTTATAGTAAAGTTATTGTGGTCCTTTATTAAACGAGAGAATTATTAAGCACATACAAAATCATATCAATTAAAGATTAAGGCAGTAGCTTGTTCAGGAAAATTAATTTAGTTGCCAGTTAATTGACGCAACGATTATCCATGAGTAAATTCTACAAGTTATCTTTTTGGTGGTTATACAGAATAGGCTCAGTCAGGTCTCATTAATTTGCAGTAAATGAAACCCAGTCTAAGAGATTTCAAATAAATAACTGATAATCACTGCTAAGATAATATTTAAAGTTCCTTAAACAAAAGAAGAGAGGAGGCCCAAAATAGTCTCTCATCTTTGGGTTAAGACTCAAAGTCATCCTTACTGCTAAATTAAGAACATTTTAACATATGACATTGCAAGAAAAGAAAATTTTGCACTATTGCATGTGAAATCGTCGTGATGAACCTCTCGACTTTACCTGCAATACGATTTCTACTAAACAAAACAAGGTGTTTTTCTTCTCACAATCTCTCACATGGAGTTATTATTTCTACTAAATATATAAAATTACGATTAAACATTCCATACATAAATTATGAATAAAATCAATGTTTAAAAATAGGCAAAATTTTGAAGGACCAAAAGTGCACCAATATTGCAAACATGAGGAACTATTAATGCTCCATGTAAAAATTCAAGAATGACTTTGAGTCTTAACCCAAAGATGAGGGACTATTTTGGGCCTTTTCTCACAAAAGTACTAATAAATTTTTCTATTTCTAATGAAAAACAAACCACCTTTACTGAACAAGATACTTCTGATACAGAAAAATGCAAAAGCAAAGATATAAGTACATCATCATACCATCATTAAGGGGGGGAAAGCAGATGCTAAAAACCCATCTTGAATGTGGCCGTTTCTGCAGAAATACAAAAGAACATACTTTATGTAGTGATCTAAAAGCATGATCTACTGATCTCAAAGAAATCAAAGTGCCAGATGAATGAATGCTGCACATCAGTCACAAACCCTAAATACTTATTGTTTTCATTCAAGCTTTCCCAGAGACAGGGACTTTATCTTATCTCCATCTATTCTATCTAATATTTCTCATGATTAAGTCCGTCCATATGCAAAGATAAAGGAAGCAAACACAGGTTTCCACACAAAAAGCAGTTCCTTTCTTTTACCATCTCTGACTTCGTAAAGAAGGACCAACAAACTCCAACTCCCAACTCTATAGGCGACTTAGCTAGGGATAGAACAAAAATGAAAACAAAAGATTGATTCAAATTGAGATTAAGTTAGTTAGTAGTGTACTAAAAGTTGAAATTTTGAGAACTGATAATTTTTCTTAAAAAAGCAAATCACTATTTTTATAACCAAGAAATCCATGAGGGCGGTGAAGGACCAATGGTGCACAAATTGAAACTCGGTATATGATGGGTCCACCTCTCTACCCTTTTCCACATAAATACCAAGTTTTTACCCGCGGCATGGTTCAACAAACCTGCCGAGGGTAAATCATATATTATCGGAATGAAATAGACTTGAATGGAGTAGAATGGATACAAAATATTTATATATTCAACCCCTACAAATTATGAGATTGACACAAGTTTATTGAATTTTATGCAAAGAAACCAAGCAAACACAAGTTTCCCCAAACCAAAGGTAGTTTTCTCTCTTTTTACAACTCTAACTATGTACAAAGGACAAACGGAGCTATAGTATGGTTTTCTAGTATGACCATATCACTCCCAGATTATTACTAATATAAAATCACCAGTTGTAGATATAGTAATAAGCAAAGTTGCTCGGACTCTGGTGCGGGTGTACGATACGGGTTCAGATCTAGAGGTCCGATCCTCTATGATCTAAATTTTAAAATTCGGGGATATGGATCCATGTAATGGATACGAGTGCAGGGATTCAACTAAAGTTAATTCAAATATCTAAAAATAGAGTTATAAAACCTAAATAATGAGATATAATATGGAAAACTTGAGGAGAATCCTGGAAGGAGATAAAAGGTAAGGGAGTGACAATAGAAATTTATATATACAGGGTATTCCATTTTCTTCAATTTCACATTAGTTTTTATTTTGATTACACAAATCATTGAATTTGTCCAAAATTTCTCCCTCGAATTTGGTCAAATACCCAAAACCGGCTGACCAAATTGGGTACGAATCCCACACCCACATCGTGTCGACACGGGTGCGGCACCGAAAGTGAAGAGTCCGAGCAACTTAGGTAATAAGCAATTATGCTTCACTTAACAAAGTTGAGTTAGGCTACATTATCCTCTATAACCAACAACAGTAGTAATAACTAAGCCTCAATCATAAACTAATTGCAATAAGTTGCAAGAAATTCCTATATATCCTCCTAATGTTCTCACAGTTGTGGCAACTCCTTTATACATATCATTTATGTTATGTACATCTGGTAAGAATCCTTAAATTCGCCAATACCCACCAACACATTCAGCAAAGCCTTGCTTGACATTTAATTAAATACTCTATTTCTAGATAAACAAACATCAGGTGAAAGATCATTCTTCCTCCTTATAATTTTTCATCAATCTACTTAGCAAATATACAGCATATGATGTAGCTGTACAAAGCATAAACCCAAATTGGTTTTCTAACACCTTGTGAAAGTCTATGTTCTATCACTCGCTCCCAAAGTTCCATCGTATGACACGTGTTGAATACTCTATGACCACTCCAGTTTATTAGGCACTAAATCATTCCACTACAACCTTGCTTATAAACAATATTCGTTTATATGAATCCCTTTAATCTAGAAGTAAGGTAAGAATGACACCAATAAGTAAGCCTTTATCCCAACTGATCAGGATTACCTATATGAATCCCCTTTCTTTCAATTGTGTTCTGTCCTTAGCTTAATACACATTGAATCTGACACATTATAGGTCTCCCTAGACAATTTTTCACTATTTAATTTTAGGTCTACCTCGTCACTTATCACACCTTTCAATGTATCCATGAAGGTTTGAGTAGAACATGGTCAAATCATCTTAGGCGACCTTCTCTTATTACATCTTCCACGTCTAATACTTGCACCCTCACATATGGAACTTGTCCAATACCTCATATTTACACATCCATCTTACAATTTTGTGACACTCATGTTCTAGATATGTATAGCCTTACTGCCCAATATTCACTTTCATATAACATTATTGTTCTTAGCGTTCTATAGAACTTGTCTCTATACTTAGTTAAGCATCTTCTTATTGCATAGCACCCCTCATATCATTCCTCATTTTATCAACTTTAACTATACGTGCTTCATTTTCATTTATTACATCATTCTCCTCAAGCAAAGTCCAAGCAACATCTAGCATACACTAAGGTTCAACAAGCAGTGAAAGCAATTAGATCATTTCGAACCTAGAAAGTTCATCATATAGTGATATGTACAAAGTGTAAATCTAATCGAATTCGACCTCTTAAATCTACATTTTGGAAAAAAAACACTTTCTACAAGTCACTTATTAGGGATGCACACAAGCTAAAACAACATAGATCACATGGTATACACACAATAAGATCGAAAGCTGGGGTTTATACAAGTCATAAGCGAATAAGTAGAAGAAAACACAATAATGCAGTTCGGATTAGCGAAATGAAGTATCAAAATAGAAGAGATCAAACAATGAAAACATGAAATTGAGAACGCCATTGGAACGAAGCTTACAAGAGGGAGAGAGGAGAAGAGCTAAGCGAGAAAATTGATTAAAACCGATGCAGAGGTGAGAGGTTCGATGCCAAAAGCCTCTTTTTGTTGTCTTCTTTATCTGTTCCTCTTTGTTTTCTTTTTCTTTTTCTTTTTTTTTCTTCTTTTTTCCGATTTGTCCAACTGATGGATTCAGAGAAGATGCTTATGCACTGTCTAATCTCAGAATCGGTATCGAAACACTGTCGTTTATTATCTTGGAATGACTAAACTACGGCGTTTTGGTGATTTGACTCGTTTCAACCTTGCAGGCATTACCGATCAAGAGAATAGTAACATATTGTATACTAGTTAGAATATTAAAAAATTAGTTAACTTTCGTAATTTGATCCATATTGTATAATTGAGATCGACAGAATAACGTATATTATTTGAGAATTACATCGAGAGTACTATAAATTATATAATTAGCAACTTAAAATATTTGAAAAATATTCAAATGTAATTAACTCTCGAAATTTCACATGTGTCATATAAATTAAGATAAAGATAGTAACATATATTATTTGAAAATTACGTTAAGAATAATATAAATCACAACTTTGAATATTTAAAAACATATTAAAAAGTTGATTGACTCTCAAAATTTCACATGTGCTACGTAAATTGAAACAAGGAAGTAACATACATTATTTAAAAATGGGAAAAGGGTAAAAAATGCTCTTAAACTATGAGAAAGGAACAAAAATGCCCTCCGTTTGTAGTTTGGTCCAAAAATGCCCTTATTATTATTTTGGGTAAAAACTGCTCATTTTTTCAAATAAATATATTATTTATTTTCTTTTCAACATATTCTATTTTTAATAATATTTTTTAAATTAGCAAATGTTTATCTTACTTCAATTCAAGAAAAAATTAAAAATGAAAATATTTCTTTTTTTATTATAATTATATTTTATCGTTCTATAAATATAAATTAATGATGAATATACTATGATCTTATATATATGACATATATTATATGTCGAAAGGGTTCATGAAGTTATTCTATTTTAATTGATAAGATGAGATTAACAAGAAAAAATATATTTCCTACATTTTTATTTTTTAAAGTGATTTTAAAAGAAAGAAAACAAGAACATGGTTCTTATATAATAATTTAATTAAGAAGAAAATGTGTTTAAAAAGAAAAAATAATATACTTATTCGGAAAATGATATTTTTGACCTATTTAGTAACTATAGGGGCATTTCTGGACCAAAGTATTGACTGCAAGGACATTTTTGAACAAAAGTATTGACGACAAAGGCATTTTTTAGCCAAACTATAAACGGAGGACATTTTTGTTCCTTTCACATAGTTTAAGGGCATTTTTGACCCTTTTCCCTTTAAAAATTAAGTACTTAAAATATTAAAATTTCACATGTGTCACATAGTCACATAGATCACAATAATTAACAACCGGAAATATTTTTAAAAATATATTTCAAAATTAATTAACTCTCAAAATTCACATGTACCACAAATCTAATTCAAAAAGTTCGTTACAAATATTATAAATATAATTAACAATAAAAAATATTTAAAAATTTAAGTGACTCTTCTAATTTTATTAGTATCATATAAATTAAAGTATAAATTTTAGGAATCACATAGTTTTAATATGAAATTACAATATATCCCTATTTAATTTGTAATTACATTAATCCCTGAAAAAGTAAAACAAACCGGATACATAATATGTAGCTTGGATACATTAAAAATTAGCTCGGATACATTATAAAATAATTTAGAATTAGGAGAGAAATAAGGGATTTTAGAGGTTTTTAGAAATAGAAGGGAATATTAGAAATAAGGGAAACATAAGACGAATATTTCAGTAATTTTTCCAACTAATATATGTCGAGCCTGGGCTTGCCATAGCTTTTGTACCTAGTAGATAAATAAATGAGAAAATGATGTAGAATAACGAACATTTAGCCTATATTAGGTATTATAATTCCGCGGCTACATTTTCTCCAATTCTTATTATTCGCATGATTTGTATAATTCCATAATTTGTATAATTCAGTTCTTGATTGTATAAATTCAGAATATTGGTATATGGTTACTCTAGCTATTTGTATACGATTTATGAAAAATTCATAATAAACTACCATGTTTGTATATTGGCAAGCGAAATATACAAACGGAGTTATGAAAAAAATTCTAAATGTACAATTATAGAATTTGTATATACTTACCCTATTTGTATATTCACAAGTGAATTATACAAACAAACATAAATATACAAATCACAGTCTCCATAACAAACAAAACTATAGCTATAGAGCGCAATTATTAAAACTATAGTTATAAAACCTTATTATGTTTGTTATATAAACTATTTGTAAATTTTTCTCTGAATAATTAGGAGATAGAGTAGTTTTTATTTCTTTTCAAACTATGGTATAAATTATTTGTATTAGTTTCCTATCTATGGAAGAAAATAAGTTATTGCATGGTTTTTCAGGATGTTGTGTGCATAAGATATTTGTCAACGGCATGTTTGATTGCAAGTTCATTCACAAATTTATGAACTTAAATGGACATTCATAAACGGTGTATATGTAATCATTTTCCTCTTGAATGTTCATTAATGGATAACATGTCTCGTTAAATCATTATTGTATTTTGGAAAGGGAGAGAGATCATTTATTCATCTTTCAAACTGATATATAAATAAACTGAATTGACTTTATAATTATAAAAGAAGAAAAGACAATTGTTGTGCGCCTTTTCAGATAGTTGCTTGATTGCAAACTTGCACGCCTATTCAATTGAAAGCTTATTCAAAATTTGTGTATTTAAAAAGGGTAAATTACATAAATCCCATAGTTTTAATATAAAATTACAGTCTATCCCTAATAAGTTTCTAATTACATTAATCTCTTAAAATTTTTAAAAAACGAATACAATAATTAAAGCTCGGATACATTAATATGTAGCTCAGATACATTAAATATTGTTTCGGATACATAATATGTAGCTCGGATACATTAAAAACTAGCTCGGATACATAAAAAGTAGCTCGAATACATAATATGTAGCTCAGATACATTAATATGCAGCTCGAATACATTAAAGAAATAAGAGATTTTGGAGATTTTTAAAAGTAACAGGAGATAATGGAAATAAGTGAAACAAAAGGTGTGTATTTCTGTTATTTGTACATTTAAAAAGGCATCATCAATACAGTATATTTATAACATTATATAGATACAATAAAATATAGATAATGCAAGACATTTAAACTAAAAAAATCTTGTAAGAAAGTATATATGAATAGTTTCAAAAATCTCCTTCTAAATTTGATTTCAAAACACCAACATTCTTTGTATTTGTGATATTAAATTACATCTATATCTCTTTTATTTAAAATTTCTTTTGTTATAATTACTTTAAGCTACTTATCATCAAGATAAATTAATTATAATTTGACCACTGTCTTTACCAGTATTTTACTAATTAAATTAGTTATAGCAAAAAAAAAAATGCTTGCCAATGTCTGTTTGTGTATTATGTTCAAAAATGTTCAAAATTCTTTTTAAAAGTAATTATTCTTTTAAAAATTTATGTTAATTATTTTGGATATTGTTATAAAGTATTTATATTAATTACCCCCTCGTTCAATAATAGTTGTCCACTATACTATTTTGGGATGTTAAACAATACTTGCCACTTTTTGAAATCAATGAATAATTTTACATTTAATTCATAATTTATTCTTGTCGTTAATTATAGTTATTTCTTTATTATATTTTTCAAGATATTATATTTATTACTAAAAAAATGGTGATATAGTAAAATTACAATGGACAAATATTGATGGACAAAATCAGTAGTAATTATTTATTAAGGAGAGTGTAAAATTTAAAGTAAACAAGTAAAAGAAAACAACATATTTCTTTAATGACTTTAAAATACATGCAAATGACCTTCATTTTGCCTATTTCCAGCCACATTAGATTCAGCATTTTCTTAATTTCAATCCCCAAAAATGTTCCATGTCAGGATTTAAGCTTTATGATTAAAAGTTTAATCCCAAGTTTAAATAGAAAACACATCCCCTAATACACACACAATAAAAATGAAGTAAAGAAAAACAGCACACAGTATTTCTTTCTATACTAGACTAGATAAGAATAACAGCTCTCAATCAAATACACAATTAAATCAACGTCTAGATAACATCCACGTGTGATCATCTGATTAATTCTTCAGAAAACTTCGATCCGTGTCACCTTAAATTGACCAATCAAAATGCAGAGAGTTGTGAAACCAGGATCGTTACTCTAATATAAATTGTGTAAGTTGCATTACGGAATGATCACAGCAAACGGTTATTGAGATATTTTTGAGGATTGTGAGAATTGAGAAGATGACGGCAATCGGAGAAGTTGAGAACCCCGCCGTTGTGCAGCCACCAACAGAGGCTTCCAAGGTTAAGGAGCAGGCTCCGGCGACGGAGAAGGCTGTTAAGGAGAAGAAACCTAGGGTTCCCAAAGAGAAGAAGCCTAAATCTGCCAAGGCTGTTACTCATCCTCCTTATTTTCAGGTATTTTTATCAATTCATCGATCGATATGGTTGTGCTTTTCATTATTATTTTACCGATATTCATCGAGTATAGATCATTTAACTTGCAAATTTCAACTTGATTAAGTTTTTTGGTATGGAATTCCTGCAGATGATTAAGGAGGCTTTGTTGGCTCTGAACGAGAAAGGTGGATCGAGTCCATATGCAGTTGCTAAATACATGGAAGACAAACACAAGGATGAATTACCAGCAAATTTCAGGAAAATTCTAGGTCTTCAATTGAAGAATTCTGCAGCAAAGGGGAAGCTAATCAAAATCAAGGCTTCATACAAACTATCTGAGGCTGGAAAGGAGGAGACTACTACAAAAACATCTACCAAAAAGCTCCCCAAGGCCGATTCTACGAAGAAACCTAGAAGCACCAGGGCCACTGCAACTGCAGCGAAGAAAACAGAGGTGCCGAAGAAAGCAAAAGCAACGCCAAAACCAAAAAAGGTTGGAGCCAAGAGGACAAGGAAGTCTACTCCGGCGAAGGCGAAGCAGCCAAAGTCTATCAAGTCTCCTGCTGCTAAAAGGGCCAAGAAGGTTGCAGTTTAAGCTGATAATACAGAGTGTATATAGGAGGAATAATGGTTTGCTTCTTGTAGTTCTGTGAATAGGAAAAGTGAAGTTTAGCTTTTACTTTCAGTCATCTAGTTCGTAGTGTAGGTTGGATCACAACCCCTTCTTGGGTTTGGTGAAGTTTGGTTAATGAACGCTCTGTGTCTCTGCAAATTAAGGCGTTGTTCCGTTAATAATCATCTTTTTTCTGCAACATGCTTTGTTCCCAATTTGCCCAGTTACTTTTCTAATGATCATTAATGGCGTTGTATAATCATTGATTCATCGATGATAATCAATTACCTGTATCACAAATTCAAGATTTTGTGTGAACATTACACGAGCAATTCCATTGAAGAATGATAAAAAATATATTCAGTATTAGATTTTTCAAGTTTCATAATTGATTTATAATGTATATAATTTTTTTGGAAAAATCCTATTGACCAGAAATGGTATTATACATATGTTTTTTTATCTTTTAAAATATTTTTACCCTTTCAACTTTAACTTTTTAATTAAAAAATAGAAAAAATTAATTTATTTTAAAATTAAATTTTTTTTATAATTTTTTAAAATTTCTGATCAAATTCTAATAAATTTTTCTGATCATTTAGTATTACCCTATTTTTCACATAAAATTATTATTAAATAAATATACATAAAATTATTATTAAATAAATATAGATAATTCTCACATTCTGTAATTTGTATCTGTGGTAAGAGACGCAAACTCAAAAATAGTTCACCATACGAGAGCCGGTAATTCCTCTAATCATAAAATTTAGAATTCTAATTTTAAAATATTTAATTTGAATTCAACGCTTATTTATGAAATATACACAAATTTTGAACTTTAATTTCATATCCCAAAAGGTTGATCTCAAAACTTTATAAAATGTACAACTTAATCTCTAAGTTTATTTATATTGTATTCAAAAGATTCATAATTTTAAGTTTTGCTTAAAAAGTACTATTTATAATTAAAGTGATTAAATTATTTGTACTATGTAAATACTTATATTAAATAATCACTAGTTGGAACTGTTGTTGATTTTTTGGATTAATAATTTTTTATAAAAATTATGTGTATTTCGAATTTTTCAATAGTAACATATAATCACAAATAATTATTGATAAATAAATTATTGAGATGTGTGATAATTAATATAATATCTTAGATATTTTGATACCATGTATGAACTGTAATTTACTTATTTGTTAAGAAAGTATAAGCATGGAAGAATTTTTGATACTTTTCATGTGAAATTTTCGCACATGCAAATCAAAATCAACATTTAAATTACTAATTCAAAGTTATGATTTGAAATATGTCCAAATCGTTTTAATATTTTTGGATTGAGAAATATGTCCAAATCCATAAAATCTCTAAAACTCGAATTTATTGGAATTCACGCATGCTGTCCCGGTGACGATGGCCGATCAAGATCAAGAATTCTTCACTGGATTGCTGTCCCAGTGACGATTCCGATCAAAACCCTAAACCCCAAATCAAATTTAGAATCCCCGATGATTCCGGTATCCTTTTATCTATTAAAAAAGAAACAAGGAAAATTCGAGAACTTAATTATCCGATTATCTTTGAATTCTTGCATACATTCCTTTTAAGAAAAAAAACCCAGATCGTCTAGAAAAATCAAGAACTTGTTAGCTTTTTAAAATTACTACATTTGTATTCTTTACCGCATATTTTAAGGAAATCAAAGAAATTGAAGTTTTCAAGAATATATTGGTATTACAAATATCAAGGATCTTCAAGAAATCTTTTCTTTTTTAAAAAAAATTATGTTATTATTCTAGCCGTGTGTGTTAAGGTTGTTCAAGAATTTGTTTTTACTTTTCTAAGCGAATGCCTGAGGGAGGCTATTTGGAGTTCAATGTGATTACGTTGTTATCTTGTATGATTTCACAAGGGTTGTTGAGGAGTTGGTTTTCAACAGCTCTATGCTGGTGCCACAAAGTTATTCTTTACCCTTTCAAAGTTTCAATACTCTTTATGGAAAGATGTGGAGCTGTTCTTGAACCCATTCGCACAACTCTAACTATAAGAAGTTGTGATTAGTAGTATTTTTGAATTAAGTAGTTTAATTATAAGATAGACAGACTTTGTAAACGCCCTCACTGACCATTTTCCTTTACATGGTCTAGACTTTTCGACTTTGATTGTTTCTGATTTTGTTAATGTTTTCATTTGAGGATCAGTAAAGGTGGTCTGCTCTGCTGAGAACATCATAGTTAAGTGACTAACGGTGGCAAGTCGTGCTTTCATGCAGTTTTAATCATTTAGACTGATTGCACCTGTGAATTTGTTTGTGGCTTGCACAAAAGGCAGTGACCGGTGAGACTCTTTATTTTCAGCCTCCATTTTCTTCTGGGTTGAAACAGAGGATGGGTTTGGGGTGTTAAATCCATTTGGGTGTTCGTCTAATTGCTCAATTTTTTCTTCAGCGAAGTCATTGGAGAGGTCAAGAAGGTTATCGACGAAAAATTCATCAACAAAGGACTGGTGGTGGGTCATTTTCAAGGCTGTTTCAGGCCTGAAATAACTGTTTTTTTGATGCCTTTTTGAAGCTGTCCATGCCCTGTTGAACGCCCAAAAACAGAAACGTAAAAGCATTACATAAAATACAGAAAAATGGGTGTAAAATTTCATGGAAATTGTGTACTCCTAGTTTGAACTTTAACCCAGTTTCCAGTTTCCACTTCCCACTTCCACCAGTTATCTGTTGTTATATTAAGGTGGATGACAATGGTAAGTATTGTAATTTCTTTGACATTGATCCAATGCGTTTTGGTGAAAGTTGTACTTTCTTTTGAAGGATCTGGTGTCCCACAAAATGGACTGGTGCTGATGGGAGAAAGATATGGTAATCTTTGTGCAAAATGCTGGGCTGACATAATCTTTTCTATTGTATTGATGCTGCTGTACATAATTTCTTTTGTAGATCTAAAAGCCAAATTAGATGTTCATAACTTGGAGTGGTTGTTGTAGTCTATAGGATTGCATGTATCTTCTTAAAGATGCTCTCTTATTTATTATTCTGTTATGCTTCCTTTTCGTCTGGCCATTTTAACTATGGTTTGGTATGCTTGCTTAACACCAGCGACATCAAAATACTGCCATTCAGATGATATGCATGCTTTCCCAGCAAGCTTTGGCCTTAAAGGAGAGGCTCTGAGTTCTACTTCTGACGTATCCTTGTTGAAAATTGTTACTAAAACTCACGGGAAGATTTTGACGGTAAAGTTCTTTTGAGTTTTAGTTGGTAGTGTTACGACCTGATTTCGAAAACTAAGGTTTCGAAACCATTTTCGCAACTTTGGCAATTTTTGTTAAGTTTTGGAAAAATGAGTAACTTGGAAGTCGCCACTTAATTTTTTAGGAAAAATTAAGAAAACCATTTTTAAAAGGGGTTTTTGAAAGAATATTTTAAATAAAACCAGAGTCGGGTAAGGGTTCAAACAATTCTCTAAGGAAAGGTTTAGGCATCTTAGAGAATCCGCTAACATACGGTTGACCGACGAATTTAAAGTTTGGCTAATTTTATGGAAAAAAAAGGGTTACTTATAAAAATCTTGTTTGAAGCTTAGATGAAAATCTTTTGATACTTTGCAAAATCTCAAGAGTAATCCTAACTCGAGACTTTTATCCATAGCCAAGTTTTGAATCATACAATTAATTCAAACTCATAAACATGGAGTAAAGAACCTTGTTTAACAACTATGAAAGGATATAAAAAATCCTCAAGTCATTCATACAAAGTCCTAAGTTAAATTAAAGATAAATAATTTATTTTTAAGAAACTTAACAATTTTTATCCGAGTTAAAATTTGAACTAAATAGTTAATTCAAAACTCATGAACATGGATTCAAAGCCTTTCAATAACTATGAAAGAACATGAAAAGTTCTTAAGTTATTCTAATAAGCTTAAATTGCATAACTTAAAACGGGTTTTTGGGAATTTGAAAATTTGGAATGCTACCAAATATAATAAAGAAAACTTTGATAAAAATAAACTTGAAGGGATCCATGGAAATTTCATCTAGACTAAGAAAATGTTAGCCATCACAAATAAAATAATAAGAGGAAGTAACATAAACAGTAAATAAATAAAAAAACTGGAAATTCCAGCCCACATTCGATCATTTCGGGGCTGAAATTGTTGTGCTGTAACTTGATCCCTTATGGCTTTTAACCCAAATTTGTTCCTCCTTTTTCGGCCTTTTTGAGGTCTCTGCTGCTGCTGGTCATTTTACCAAGCTTTTAAGTCCAAAATACTCAAATTTCAGTCCTTTAAGACTGCTGTAAATCAGCTTTACTTTGACCAAATTGGCCAAAATACTAGCTTCCTTTTCACAACTTTGATGAAGGTTGACTCGAAGAGGATCAATTGCAAGAGAATGTGGAGTCCGTTGGACTCATTCGGAGAGAATTCATGCGCAAGAAAAAATGAATAAGAAAAGGAATTAGCAATTGATCAGTGAATGAGATCTATGACAGTAGTTACATTATGCAACAACATCAACTTGTCAAAGAGTCATAAATGCATTGATATATGGATTATAATTGAGTGACCAACAACTTAACATAGTGGATCAACAAATCAACAAGAAGAGAAATCAACAAATATAACTAAAGCACAAATAAGTTTCAAATTTAAGCAACTAAGGTTCTGATGAGACATTAATGGCATAGAAACAAACTCCACTTTCAATTCTTAAGCTACATGAAAACCTTAAATATCATTGGGAAAGAAAGAAAAAAGAAAAGAAAAAGGAGGGACCATTATATGACTCTGATGCAAACAATGAACTAGAAAAACACTTCAAACACATGATTTCTACATGATATCAAATCCAAGATTGCAAGTTAGCCTTCTGTACAAAGTGGACAGCAAACAAATAAATACCCTTCAATATGCTAAGGTCATAGAAATAAAATAAAGAGGATTAATAAGGGACATATGGAGTTAAGAAAAGATGTAAAGATATTGTGTAATTTAAGAGAAACAAAACAGTCAGCTAAAGAGGGATTAAGATCTAATTTGACGTAGTGATATTGTCCTTTTAAGATTGAAACAATTTTTTTTTTTTTAGACAAGTAACTCAAAAGATATTAACAACAACTTATAGCTTTTAAAATAAAAGGCTCAAAAGAATGAATACGGAAGGAAATGTTTATTTGAAATTTCATCAAGCACACCTAAGACTTAGTTCAAACACATCATACCGAGTAACAAGAACAGTAGACCACAAGCAATATTGGAGTAGTAAAATATGCTTCAGCTCGTCTAACACAGAATCTAGGCTTAAATAAGCTAAACATTGCATTCGAATTAGATGAGTTGAAGAACTACTCATAGTTAATAACCTCACTCATTTAAAAAAAAACTTGATGAACAAATCACCTCATTTAAATAAAAAAATGAATACAAGATTACACACTAAAGTTGACATCTACAAATTCAGATTTGGTTCATTCTTCAAACGACTTTCGGAAGAACATTAAAGCCATCAACATACATTTAGAAAGTGGTGGAAAAAAATAAAAAAATAAAAAAATAAAAAATGCAACACGAGATTTCAGCTAAGCATACAACTTATATTAACAAACAAAAAGATCTCAATATTAAGATAAAAAAGAAAATAACAGGGCATAGAAATGCACAAAAGTTTTTACATCAAAAACATGGAGAATTGACAGCTAAACCCAAAATTTTGAACAAAATTTTCATTACCACTACCAAAACTGAAACTGAATAGTTGAACACCTTTATTTAGTAAACTAAATTAGTCCTACATAATCGCTTAAGGAAAAAAACAACACAACACAACACTCAAATTAAGAACAAACATTTAATATCAAAACTAAGAAAAACTAAAGTTAACTAGGGAGATAACACATGAATCTACTATTGATGTCAGAAAGCAGAAAACTTAGAGGAAGGGAAGGGAATAAGAATGTTACCTGATTCTGAGCAGCGAACCGGACGACGAGTTTGGCGGAGACGATTCCACCACCTCTTTCAACTCGAACAACCACAAAAGCTACAAAATTTCGAACTATTGAACCAAGAATTCCCAACCTTTTAGGGGTACTCTCAGGTCTCAAAAAAAATCCGTCCTATGAACAGTGAGGAGAGGGCCTTTTTATAGCACCCAAAATCTCCAAACTCTGAGAAATTTTCTATGTGGGAGAAACAAACTTTTTTGAAAAAAACCTAGAGGATCAGGCTCCAGTGAGCTGGAATCGTACGAATTTGAAACGAAATTCAAAAAAAAAATAAATTGAAAAGGACCACAACATGGGTGCCTCCGAAAGCTCCGCGTGTCTTAGGCTTGTGCTAAGCACGCAGATTGTACTAATATGAAGTAGAAAAAGGGAAATTTGAGGCGGCAAATTTGGGAATGGGTTCGTTCTTTTCTGGGTGAACGTTGCTGGAGTTTCCTGTGTGCGCGTCTCAGAGAAGAAGAAGGGTATAAGAGTGTGTTGGATCTTTTAATGTAAAAGCGGGTCGGGTCGATGGCTTTGGGCCGAAATTGGGTCTTTGAAATTGATTTTAAAAGAGTTTAAAGGCAAAGAGATGGCCTAGCCCCTTGGTACAAAAATAAATTATGTATCCAATTAATTATCAAGCTTTTTAACTTCGACAATATAAACTAGTCATCTTGACATAAAAATCTAAATTATTTTGAAATAATAAAAAAAAAAGTAGTTACGTAATCTAATTGATTTTTGAAGAAATAAAAATGCTAACTTAGTTAAAACTTCATTTTAGTAAAACGATTTTCTAAATATTTATTCAAAAAATGAAAATTATATAAATCTATATATATATTTTAAGTATATAGAGATATATTTTATAGAAAAAATGGAAAATCGCCTTGAAAATAATTTCTAAAGTATTTTCGATTTTTCAAAATAATCACTTCAAATTGTTTGAATTTTAAGAAGCTTGAAAATTAATTAAATTGTGGATGGTCAAAATTGGGTGTCAACAGGTAGTATCCATTAGGATAGGTATAAAACTACTAACTTGGTCTTTGTTCTTCCCATTGTTTACAAGGCAAGTGTTTGCACCTTGGAATTGATGATTGTAGACAAGATGTTGGTACAACATGTAGTTCTGTATGAGGCTACCTGAGACAAGAGTTGACTGTTGTTTGCTAGTAAGGAAATTTGTTGGGATTTTTCTTTTTGCATTTGTTGTTCGTGATGTATTTTACAACCAGCCAGTTCGAAGGAAGCAAATGCACTCCAAGTACTTCTAGTTCTCTCACAATTCAAACGAATAAAAAATATTGATTTACATACTTTACTTCTAAAGCTTGTACTCTGTCCTGATTGATCTTTTGGTTTGCATATATAATCTGGAAGCCCAAAGTGGGTGTCTTGCATTCTCTGAAAGAGTCCCTACTAAGAATCACCCTTGTGCATCCCGATGTCTCCTGCAATTTTGTTGATATTGAAAGGTCCGTCTTTGTTATTCCAGCTAACTTAATGATATTCCTGTCTGGTTTTTTAAGATTTTGTTCATTTGCACGCAGTGAAGATGACCTGCTTTGCACACGTGTTTCTCCTCCTCCGTTGCCGCTATTGTCCAGTGGTTTTGGGATTCATCTAAGTTCCCTTATAAAATTGAATGCAAGTGATGGCTTATTCAAACTATCAGGATACATCTCAGGTCCTGATGTTTACACAGTGAAAGCTATACAGGCCCAAATTGATGGATAGGAGATGTGATAAGTTATCTTTTCTACACTTTGGTTCCCTTGCAACCACTATTTAATTTGCAGGTCCTTGAATATTTTTGTATCCACTTATTTCAGTATATTTTCCTGAACAGAGAAAATGGAAAACTAATCTTAGGTTAGCATTTTCTATATCGGATGCTTGTTTTTGACAGCGTTTTTGTTTTCTTTGATCCTCATAATGCAGATATCAATTCAAGATTTGTTTCCGAAGGACCAAGACATAAGTTACTTAATAAGATCGCAATGACTTTTGGCAGTGCTTCTGACTATGAGCAGCGAAGTCGATCTCAGATATATCCACTGTTTTTGTTGAACCTAAACTGCCCAAGATCTTTATATGATTTGATGTTGGAGCCTTCAATGAACTCTGTGGAATTTAAGGTGAATTTTTTGTTGGCATTTATTATTTAGTTTTTTTGGGGTTGGGAAACGTGTGTGAGTTTTTGGATTTATTGTTGTAGAATTGAGTTTGTGTTAGAGATTGTTTTGTAAGACTTGGTTTGGGTTGTTTTCTGTAAAAAATATTTCAAAACACCTAATCATTTCTTGAAACTTTAATGTAGGTGAAGTTAGAACTGGCTAAGCATCATTATTTTTTACTAATCGTATTGGATTTCGAAGTATTAAAGTCCCCCCTGACGAGCAATGCCCTTCTGTCATAGCTGTTCCTAGAGAAAAAAATAATATTCCGTTTGTTATCTGACAACAATGCAAAACCACGCTTCTAGTTTCTTTTGGTTGCAAAACCAAACAGGCCAATGTTAACCAGGACATGTCGTACATATTTGTTTTACTGATTGGAGTGTTGTATTTCTTATTACAATGTGTTTGCTGCTTCTAAGACTGACAATTCTTCCAACTTGAACTTAGTCTTCTGATTTTTTACTTACCCAATCATTCCTGACCTGATGTATTTAGAGTTACAGCGTCAAGTTTACCTGAATCCAATATACCCCACGTGGAGTATCAATTTACATGTAAAAATTCATTACTTAGTAACCCTAGAAGTTGAATTCATAAAGTTTTAAATCTTGAATTCGCCTCATGAAACACTAACAATAAACATTTCAAGAGAGCAAGGGTTTCATCTACAAATTAAACTTTCTCCCAAGTGAAGCTCTGCGATCTATCAAAAAGAATGGAGAAAATATAATAGATGTTAATTGCATGGTCCCTGATATTGCAGAAGCGTTTTAGAGGATATGGTAAAAGAATATGACAAAAATGAGAGTACAGCTGATTAACATGTAAAACTTGAGCATAAGTATGAAACTGCTGCTTTGTTTGATGGGTGAGAATGTATTACAATCAATCGTCGTATGAGAGCCAGTAGTCATCATCACTATCATATTCTTGAATGGCTACACCCTTACCTTTTTTTGTTACTTTTGCCAATAGGTGTAGTAGAATCAGGTGCCGACTATCCTCCGTCACCTTGTGTAACAGTACTGGTCTCTTTTGGGGTTTAATGGTTCTTCTCTGATGAGTGATTTCATAGTAATAGGAGTTATTGACAAACTGAACATCTAATTTACCTTTTAGATCAGTGACCTTTATCCAAATACATTCTGCACTTGAGTTTAGCTCATTGTCGTTCACGGTTACCTTGTCAATATAGATGGTGTCAAGAATTAACAACTTGTGCTTAGCTACATATTCCTCCCATCCTTTTCCTCCAAGATAGTGTCCCTCCTCATAAACATCAGTGACCAGTGAGGCTCTTTAATAGATTCTTATGTTCCTTTCTTTGCTACTTCTGATGACGAGGGCATATGCTTTATATTAAAATTGATACTATTTTTTCTCCTCTTAGCATGATTCTCCATTCTAGTAGCATAATTTTTTCTTCCAAATGAATATTCTTATAACACAACTCTTATTTCTTCTCTCCATGAGATTTACTTCCTTATATGTTTGTTATTCTTATAAGTTGTGTACTCCTAGTTTGAACTTTAATCCAGTTTCCACTTTCCACTTTCCACCAGGTATCTGTTGCTATAGACATTGGGACCTACTATGTGAAGGTGGATGACAATGGTAAGTATTAGTTTCTTTGACATTGATATAATGCATTTTGATGTGCAAAAAGTTCTGCTCAATTTTGTTATTTTACTTCATCACATGAAGTTGTACTTTCTTTTGGGATCTGGTGTCTCACGAGATGGACTGGTGCTGCTGATGGGAGAAAGATATGGTAATCTTTTTGCAAAATGTAGTGACAGTTTGTTTTCATTAATATCCTTTTACAGATGTTATTTTATTTATTATTTTGTGGTTTTACTTGTCTGACCATTTTAACTATGGTTTTGTATGCTAGCTTTACATCAGCGACATCAAAATACAAAATACAGCCATTTCAGATGATATGCATGCTTTCCCAGCAAGTTTTGGCTTTAAAGGAGAGGCTCTGAGCTCTATTTCTGATGTTTATTTGTTGGAATTGTTACCAACACTCATGAGAGGCCAAATGGATATCATAAGGTTTTGAAGGGTAAGTTCTTTAGAGTTTTAGTAAGTATAGTATCCATTAGGATGGGTATAAAATTACTAACCTGGTCTTTGTTCTGGCCATTGTTTACTGGACGACAAGTGTTTTTGTACCTTGGAATTGATGATTGTAGACAAGATGATTGCATAACATGTAATTATGTATAAGGGTACCTGATACATGATACATGAATTGACTGCTGTTTGCTAATAAGGAAATTTCTTGTTTTTTTTCCTTTTTGAAGTAATTGTTCGTGATGTATTTTACAACTAACCAGTTCGAAGGAAGCAAATGCACTCCAAGTACTTTTAGTGCCGTTTGGATTAGCTTATTTTTAGGCGCTTTTGACTTTTAAGCACTTTTTTATTTTTGGAGGTGTTTGGAAATGTTAAGAAGTGCTTTTAAGCACTTACTTTTAGTCCAAAAAGTTTAAAAATAAGTCAAAAGCCAAAAGTAGGGTATCCTCTACTTTTGACTTTTAGCTTTTGAGTTTTGACTGACAAATTACTTTTTATAAGCCCATCCAAATAGGCCCTTAGTTTTCTCAAAATCAAACAAGTAAAACATATTGATTTACATACTTTACTTCTAAAGCTGTACTCTAATCTGATTGATCTTTTGGTTTGCATATATAATCTTGAAGTCCAAATAGGGTCTTGCATTCTCCGAAAGAGTCTCTGCTAAGAATTTCCCTTGCGCATCGAGTGTCTCCTTCAAAATTGTTGATATTGAAAGGTCCATCTTTGATACAGTAGCTAACTTAAGGATATTTCTTGTCTGGTTTCTTAGATTTTGTTCATTTGCATGCAGTGAAGATGACCTGCTTTCTGCTGTTGTCCAGTGGGTTTGGGATTCATCTGAGTTCCCTTAACAAAAGCGTTGGTGCCTTCAAGCTTTCAGGATATATCTACACAGTGAAGACAGTGAAGGTATGCATGCCCAAATTGATGGATAAAGAGATGTGATGAGTCATCTTTTCTACACTTTGTTGTTCCTCTCTGATTTTCTTGAAATTCCTAATAGAAACTTTTTGCATACATCGGTCACGGTTGTTAATAAGTTTGTGATATTTTTTCCATTGCACCACGAGAAGAATATTTGTCTATTCACAATCATGGGATGTATATTTTTTTTTGATAACCGAGAAATCCGTCTGTGATCCACCCTTTGGACCAATCACAACCTTCTAAACTCGGTGGATTATGGGCCTGCCCCTCTACCCTTCTCCACTTCCGCGCTTCGCTTTGCATGGTGTGGGGCTTGAACTTGTAACCTAAAGCCACAAATTCTCCACCTTTTGCCACCCGAGCTAGGCCTTGGGGGTAATCATGGGATGTATATTGTTTCTTTAAGTATCAGTTTTGTGTTGTACTGTCCCGAGGCTTTGGTTAGTGATGAGGACTCAAAACGGGATTGTGAACATGTCACAAGTTTGAACCCTATCAATTGTCATCGACAATGAACCTGATATTTAAGTTGGATCAGGGTAGAGAGGTGGCTCCATATTCTCTGTAGTTTCAAACTTGTGTCAATCTGAGACATCTAATTCACAAGAAAATTTGCTGTTATTTAGATAAAATTGCGCCCTACAGAAAATTTAGGTTGATCTTCACTCTTCAGCCGTGGAGGTTGGAAATGCAGCTTTGACCTATTAAATACGAGAAATCATAAATTAGAATGAGAGGATTAAGGAAAAGCTAGAAGAGGCTCTGAGGAAGTGACAAAATTTTCTTATATTTCATTGATGAGTAGAGGTAGTGGGACCACCTGTAAGCAGAGGACTGCGTTTGGTTCCTCTTAGTTTTTGACTACAGACCATGGACTAGATCAAACTTGAGAATTGTTGCACTTTTTAGGATTACTGAATTTCGTTTCAACTGATTACATTATCTGATTCTGTAGACCTTTTGCTATGAACTGGATAGGGAAGCTATTGACTTCAATGCCATGTTATTTGCTAGAAATGCTGGTAATCACCAGCTCAGAATTTCTACTTTGTGCACCATAGGTAGGTTAAAAGAGGAGTAGTTGAACTTATCACAACAGAATTCCTTTTTGTTTGGCCATTTTAACTATGGTTTCGTAAACTTGATTTACACCAGCGACATTAAAATACATCCATTCAGATGATATCATGCTTTCCCATCAAGCTTTGGCTTTAAAGGAGAGGGGCTCTGAGATCTATTTCTGACGTTTCTTTGTTGGAAATTGTTACTAAAATTCATGGGAGGCCAAATGGATATCGTAAGGTTTTGAAGGTAAAATTCTTTTGGGTTTTAGTTGGTAGTATCCATTAGGATAGCTATAAAACAACTAACCTAGTCTTTGTTCTTGCCATTGTTTACTGGACGGCAAGTGTTTGAACCTTGGAATTGATGATTGTAGACAAGATGTTGGTAAAACAGGTAATTTTGTATAGGCGTACCTGATACGTGCATTTACTGCTCTTTGATATTAAGGAAATTTCTAGTGATTTTTCTTTTTGCAGTCATTGTTCGTGATGTATTTTACAACAAACCAGTTGACGGAAGCAAATGCACTCCAAGTACTTCTAGTTCTCTTCAAACTCAAACAAGTAAAAAATTGATTTACATACTTTACTTCTGAAGCTGTACTCTGATCTGATTGTTTTTTGTTTTGCATTTATAATCTGGAAGCCCAAAGAGGGTCTTGCATTCTCTGAGAGAATCTCTGCTGAGAATTATCAGGTCCTGTTTGGAAAAATGAGGCCAACAACCTATCAGGGCAGATGAGCGAGTTCGTCTGGAAGAACTGTGTGGGAAGGTAATGACTGTCTAAAAACTCATTGAAGAGTCATTTCAACTTGGAGTCTGTAACTTATTGAATTATCAGGTCCTGTCTGAAAGAATGAGGCCAGCAACCTATCTTGATCCAGAGCAAGAATTGGTACATTTATTTTGATATTAGGTAACATTGATTTTGAGTCTTTTGGGGAAGTCTTGAAACTCTTTATAATAGGTACCATTGATTTTGAGTCTTTGACCATGTTCTTGCTGGTCATGTTTGAAATTGGTTACCAATTACTATACAACTACGCTGACCAAATGCAAAACTGGGTTTGGATTTGCAACATTCATTCTCAAGCTTCAAGATTATTTACCAGGTAATTTACGATTTTTGGTTAGATTATCATCACACAACCAGTCTATGGGACTTGATTAAATTGCCATTCACCAGAAATTCCATTGCACTAAATTTTGCAACATTCATTTAAGTTAAACCTAACGCTGAGCATGAAGTTAAATGTTTTGGTTAAAACAGGAACTTAAATCTGATCCACAAGCAGCCAACATCTGTCACACTTCTTGCGTTAACATTCTCTAATACTTGTCTCTGCAATATTATATATTCAAAAATTGTCGCTGGCAGATCAAGAGAGGATGCTTCATTAGTTACTTGAACTTGATGACAGTTCAAATGTGATCAGGGAGAGGTTGCTGCATGAGGGAAGGAAACCATTTATGCGGAGCTGTTCTATGCACAGAAGCCTGGTCTATCTTTTGATAATGATGAAGATATTATGTTTGAAAAAAGTAATTACAGAAATGAACAAAATTGCCTTGACAGATGATTAGAGTGTTGAATTTGAAGTAGCTGATGATGTTAACCATGTCTTAAATCACAGGTCTCCTAGAGGCATGGAAATATATTTTGAGAACCTTCTCCAGGTGCAAAACTCAGAGCAAGGTATTGCAGAGGTCAATTTTTGTTTCAGGAGATTCAGAAAAATCTTCACAACTTCACAAGAAGGTATCTTTTAGTCCAGGAGATCCTTTGCTTGGGACCAGGTTTCAAGATGTTAATCCTTACATCTACCTAAATGGGATTGAAACTTCTGTTGACTGTTAAACATGAAATTGTCAGTATAAGTTTGGAAATATGGAAGACAATCTCTTGGTCCCTGCCATAAATAATTTGAAAAGAGGACTGCTTGTTTCCAAATCCTGCAAAGTTTGATCTCAATTTTCATGCTCTTTCTAGAGAGGATATGACCAGCATAGATGACCTGTCAGGTCCTTCTGAATTCTGTTATGATTGAGATGATTTGACACACATGCATTTTCATGGTGAAGAGAAAGAATTATTTGCTACCACGAGCTATACTCGCCTCTAGGGTGGATGGGGACTCTCATAAATGGATTGATGCTGGAAATCAAGGTAAAACAGATGAGCTTATAAGGAAGAAGAAGAGTAGAAGAAGTCATTCAGCTCCTCCATTTTACAAAGGCAAGAAGAAGTTCTTTGCCACAAGTGAGTCTTCAAGAAAGGCAGCAGGAAATAACAATACTTAGACTGTTCATGATGTGCTCATGCCAGGTAATTTGTGTTAATAATCAACTATGACAGGATTTGTGTGCAAGTAATTAATGTTCTTTTCCATCGTGCAGAATCTAGAGCTGTATGGAGACTGCATTGTTCTGCAGAAGCTATCTGCTCGGAGCTTCCGCAGTCATCCCGTCAGTGTGATCAAGCTTCCACACAAAAATGTGGTAAGGGTGTATTCTCTAATGAAAGGTAATGTTATCAAATTTCTTCGGAGGGTTAGGTCTCTTTCAGATATTATCTCAATCAAATATGTTAGTAACTCACACGACCTGATATTTCTCTCTTCAGGCCAAGTGTTAAAATGGAACTTGTTAACATCTGGAATAGCAAATTACAAGCTCAAGGGGATTGCACAAGTTTACGCGGTGGGGAGTCGAAAGAAGGTAAACCGTTTCTGCCATTTGTTCCTGACCTGAATAAAGAGCTGAATTTATCTTAGACTGCATTCATATTAATAATGTGAAAGCATTAGAGATTACAATGTTTCTTTCCAAGTGTCCTAGGACACAGTCTCTTTCAAATTCCATCTTGCTTATGTTTATTCAAAGTTTCTTATAGATTCTGGGACAAAATGGAGGGACTTCCGTCCAGAGATTACAGTTGAGTACCTTAGCTATATCTTGGATGTGCGACTTCTTCTCAATTTTTTTGGTTAAGATGATGGACTTTTACCATTTCCAGTATGAGATGCAGAGCGGTTCTGGAACAGAGAATCTTAAGAATCTGGATACTATACTCAATGTCACTTCTGGCATCTTGGATTTTGTTGGTGATTCATTGGTTCATGATGTTAGCATGATTGGACAGATTCTAAATATTTGTACATATCTATGTTACAACTCTAAATATTTGTGTAATGATGATAGGAGATAGCATAGATTAATGTAGCATATTTTCAGAGATATTACAATTAGGAATAGCATATATTTGGGGATATATAGCAGATTTTTAGGCATGTAAATCAGAATTCTTTCTATTTAATGGAAGAACTCTCATTTGAGAGAACTCATTCAGCAAAATTGACATGG
>JAJOOO010002805.1:0-29178 GCA_029582685.1 Solanum piurae
TGTAAAAGTTAATTAATTTAGCTTAGCCATGTTTAGAGCACTGAGCACACGAAGAGATTATAGCGGATATGATGAATTGATTAAAGAGGAGGCACCATCAGCTCCACTAGTAGAGCCAAAATTGAACCGAAACAGAAGCGTTCCGGCAGCTAAATTTTTTAGTCCATCCAGAAAGTTGACGATGCCGGAGCAGAATTTTCCGATGAGTCCTCAAGTGAATAAGGAAACGAAAAAAGCGAGCAAAATTCACCCGATATTCAGTCTATTCGAAACGAAGAAGAAGAAGAAGGCAACTGCTAGGCCCGAATTCTCGAGATACATTCAGTATGTTAGAGAGGGAGGTTTTGGTGATGTTTTGCAGACTTCTTCAGTTCCTCCAACTTCACCACGGCGGTGAATTGATTCAAACAAATTCGATGAGACAGCTTGATTTTTTATTTTCTGATACAGAAGATCTCGTCGATAACATTTACTAATAAATAATAATTCATATCATCATGTGATTTTAGAGATCCTTAAAATTTGGAGTTGATATAAATGATATATACTCTTGTCATGTAATCATGCAAATTACCATTAAATTGTTGTTATAGATTAAGAAGATCTTTTTCTTTTCTTTTTCGAAGGTTCCCTCAAAGGGATTCAATAAATAAGCCAAAGGAGCATGGAGGGGTGAAACCTGGTCGAAACTGTTTTTGCAAAATGTCAGTGCACAATTTTTAATTTGGACTTTGGTTTCAAGTTACGTTGTTGACAATTTAACTGGAAATTAATGCTGACAATAATAATAGACCAAATCCGGAGTTTGCTGGTTTTGCCTGGTGAAGAGAACATGGGATGAAGAGCAATGAATTTGATTACGTAAATAAAATGTGAGATATGAGTAATATTCATTTTCCTTCTTAATTTATTGATTACGAGTAAAAAATATCTTTTGATTTCCTTTAACTTTGATCCACCGCCCTCTTAAATCCTACTCCTATATACAAAGTGTACGCACAAAATAAGGATCTAAGAAATGGAACGATACAGAAAAATTTAGCATTGCCTATGAAAAATATGGTCCAAATTTTTTCAAGACCAAAAAAAACACAGTGAAAGTCAACTTGGAGCAGCGGTATCATGTGGCCATCATGAGCATCAGTTAATAACTCCATCCGCCCATCCGTTCCTTTTAGTTGTGTTTTTTTTTATATTATTAATATGATGAACAATACATATGTTAATCAAAAAGTATATTGTTTGAACAATACAACATGTGTACTTCTTTAATTTTTATTTTAAATTCAATATTTTGTATCTACTTCAAAAATTTGAATAAATTAAGTTTGCATCAAAAAGTTTCACTATATGGTTATAACCCTTCTGATCAAAGATTGCGTCAGAATCAAACTCAAGACATGATATTTTGTGATAAATACCATATTTCTTTATGAACAAATGGGAACAATGGAGATCTGAGTACCGCACCAGTAAGTCGGGCTATTTATATGTGTTTCTAGAACACGAGTAAGTGGCATGGGCGGGTACAATAAAATATGATATTTGAGCGCATACGTATAAAAGTTAAATCTTTGAATCAGGCTACTGTTGAAGACATTGGAGCGAAACGTTAACAATCATTAAAAGTTAATTCATGACTCCTATGATTCATTGGGGATATTCAGTTCCTCTCTCCGTTCCATAATAGCTCTTCACAAGATTTACTTAGAATAAAAAGAGATGATACAAGTATCTTACAAATTCTTTCCTAAACTGAACTCTCAAAATCTTTAAGACTATTTTGTGGATGTTCATTTTCTTTTGTGTATTAGATTAATTGATTGAACTATATTAAATGTTTGTATCTTTTTAAACCTATCTATCTTTTGTTTTCATGATATTTCAAAGTTTAATTTACTAGATTCCGCATGACATTTGATTATTTTGATCTTACTAAGTTGGTTGATTATCTGAACTTTCACTTTATTAATAACTTACGATTCTCCAACTTCTAATTTCCTCTCTTATTACTGTTAAATTAGGTTTTAGGCCTAACTCACGCCCCAATTCAAGCTTTATAAGGAATCCACCCATCTCATTAACCATCAACGTGAGACTTTTTGCTTTAACAATTACCCCTACCATACCCCTAATTAAAAAAAATAAACGATGCCCTTTCCTACTTCTAAACAGTGCACAAATTAAAGAAAGTCGGCTTGTGAGGAAATGAGATATTCTAGAAATATGGAACTTGTTTATTAATGTAAATTATTATAGTCAATGTTTATTTGTGAAGGGAAGAATAATAGAGATCTACACGTGGTCCAAAATTATTAGACTTTGTATTTATGATCACAAGCTTTTTTTTGTTGTTGTTGATGATGTGAATGTATTTTCTTTTTCTCTTTTTTTACCCGTTTTGAAAACTTCTATATTTTTACTAGTAATGTCAAGATACATGATATTGAAGATTAAAAATGTCAAAACTAGCGAACTTGAGAAAAGAAATAGGTAGACCCGCCAATTATAACTGCCGGTTCACTCCTTGCAGCTGCAGGTGCCCTTTGCTATGCTATTTTCGGCTAACGGTCCTACGTGGGCAAATATTTTTTTGGAGCTTTCTCGCCCTTCGGTTGACTACGGAAATAAAAAAAAAGTCCTTGTGATGACACTTGGCAGAAATTCCTTCAATTTAGGTGAAATATATGGTCCTTATACCTTCCCCTTCAACTTTCCAACACATCAATTAAAAAAAAAAAAAAACATTTTGGTTTTCTCCTTTTATATTATAGTTAGAATAAATTAAAGGGAACTCCCAATGAAAAAGTGTTCCAATCGTTGTCACAATAAAATTTTGTAAATCAACGAACTTGGTCAATTTAGCCAAACCACACAATTTATAGTCTTTCAATTAAGAAAATGCAATCTAATTGTAGCATTACTAAATAGAAAATTTTGTCACGCGTGTTAACTATGAATTGAAAAAAAGAAGAAGACCTGTTGATGGTAGGACAAAATAAAAGAATCTTATAGAATAATAATAAAAGTGGTTGTGTTTGCATTTCGGCCTTTGATTGTGTGAGGGGTGGAGAAAGATAGAGAGAAATAAGGAAGGTGTAATGATAGAAGAGAGTCACAAAAGACGCTACTTGCTTTAACAAACAAACAGAGAAAGAAGCATTCCATGACCATGAGGGTACCTTGCCTCTAGGGAACAGGCTCTTTGCCTTCTCCGAAAGGCCAGGGTCTTTGTTAGAGTTAGGGGAGAGAAAGAGAACAAGTCCTCTGCATCAATGGTAACTTGTTCCACACTGAATCTTCTACCTTTAATCAAATATCATGACCTTTGACAATCGCGATTCTCAATTTCTGCATCTCTCCCCCTACCGTCTGACTCCCCTTCCTTTCCCTTAGGGTTTCTTTCCCATCTTCAGGTAACTCCCTCATCCCTATTGAATCGTATTTCTCTGTTGTTGTTTTCATTTGTGTTTGTTGAAGATTTGATTTCATCATATTGGACCTAATAATTACCATTTCAACTTTTAAGCTTATTTCATTTATATTGATTTTTCTTTTTAGGTGTGGATGAATGGATTTAAAAGTTGATAGGTGATAAGTAGAATTTAGGTGTATTAAATTAGGTCTTAAACCTAACTCTCAAGCCAAAAACTAGCTCAAAGTGAGGAGGATTGTTCGAGCCTTATAATAAGTCCACATATTTCATTAACCACCAATGTGAGGCTTTTTGTCATTTTTTAACATCACATCTCATGCTAGTGCTTAACATTTGGTGCGTGTCCAATTTTGATTTTGAGGGCCCCAACATTGGATGAAATGGCTCCTGCTATGATACCATGTTAAATTAGGTCTTACGCCTAACTCACACCCCAAAAACAATTTTCAATCTCTTTGAACAATACAGAGAGAGAACTAAACTAGCTCTCTCTAGCTTTTTGGGCTGTGAGTTAGGCTCAAGACCTAATTTAACAAGGTGGATTAACATGCAATCATGATTCTGGACTTAAGAATTCGAACATTGTATTAATAAATACCAACATTTCTAGATTTTGTCAACTTGCCTTTTGCGGATTCCATGGAATTTATCTGCTTGGTACTTTAATATCAGAGTTTGAAACAACTTCAATTTCCTTTAGTTTTTCCCTTTTTTATGCTGCTATTCTTTTATCTGAAGGATCAGATTATTTGCTAGGATGTCTTTTATGTATTTGTAACTGAAAACGAATTAATTGGTTGTTGTGCAATGTGTAAACTGTTATATTTTATAGGTGTTGTTGGTATAGTAAGCCATGCCGACATATACAGCAATAGCTATGGATAGATTAATAGAATCAGGGGGCTCGCAATCCACGACAACTTCCAAAAGCATTCATGAATCAAAGTTTGAGAGGAGGATCAACGTTCCTTATTCAAGTTTTGATAGAAGCAAGAATGGTTCTAGTTCAAAACTAGAAAGGAAAATCATCCAGACTAATGTAAAGATGGATGATACCAATGGTAAGCCCTCGATAATAGGAGATAGAAAAGACCACTGGACTCAAATATCTCCTGCACTATACACAATTCCCAAGCCAACACCACTTCCAGATTCTCCTTCATTTCCAGATTCTCCTTCGTCATTTCCTCCATCGCCCTACATAATCAATCACAAGCGCCGAGGTCCACGCCTTTCACAAAGTTTCACCGAAGATGATTTTGGCACTCAACAACAAGCTCTTGATGAAGAGAAGATAGATGAGATGTTAAGAGACACAAAGAAGGACCTCCCCAGTACATCTGTTGATGACCCTTCTATTTCTAGGGAGACAGTTAACTGTGCGAAAGAGGATAATTTGCTATTCACTACTGATAACCTGGTTAAGGGTGGTGAAGTGACTGACCTCTGTGATGGGGAGATTCTTCACCAAGATTTGCATAATGGTTCAGCTGGGCAAAATGGTACAATGAAGTTTGTTGCATTCAATTTGCGGAGAGGGGGTGAAGCTGATGATTTCTTTGACCCACAGGAATCTCTGAGTGTCAGGAGTTTTGGTGAGAGTGAGAGTAATGGTGGATTCCAGCGTTGTTTAAGTTCCATGACCCCGATGGGAGAATTTTATGATGCTTGGGAAGGTAGTCACCTTTTCATAATTTGATAATTTTCATGGTTATATCTTTTTATCTTACATTGAAATTGAACTTGAGGTGCTTATTTGTTCCTCTTCTAGTAATAGTTTGGATGTTCTCTTTGTTGTTTTCTTCCTTTTTTTTTACTGGTTGTCACAGTGGCTTCTTTGTCTTTTCTCCCTGATGCATAGTTGTAGAGTCTACATTTTTCAGTCAACTATGCAAGTTTTGGTGTTCTATGTAAATACCTTGTTGCCATTGAGTGCCTTTTCCTTTTTCTTGTGACCAGTTATTGAGAATTGTATGTCATCACCGTGCTTATAGTAATACTAGTATAACATTATTTTTGGTTGTCTTATGTGCATCCTCTTTTCAGAACTATCTTCAGAGAATGGGCCACAGATACCTACAAGTGATTTTGAAAATGAGCTACGAGAGATAAGATTGAGCTTATTAACGGAAATTGAAAAGCGAAAGCAAGTAGAAGAAGTTCTAACTAATATGCAAAGCCAGTGGCAGAGGATTCGTGAACGATTATCTCTCGTGGGGTTGAACTTTCCTCCTAATCCTGTTGCTGGAGAGGAATTGGACAATGAACAACCAGATGATCAGGTGGAGGATTTGTGTCAACAAGTTCACATCCTTCGGGTTGTATCAGAGTCCATTGGTAAGGGAATAGCAAAGGCTGAGTTGGAGACAGAAATTGAGGCTCAAATTGAGTCAAAGAACTTTGAGATAGCTCGACTATGGGACAGGTTGAATTATTACGAAGCTGTGAATCGAGAGATGTCACAGAGGAATCAGGAAACTATAGGTGAGTTTATTCTCCATGTTACTACGTATTATTTGAAGCTGATGTGTTGTTGCATATTTAAAGTAGGTATGTGCCTATTCTCTCAGCATTGTTTTGGTGCAAATGCTTGGGGGAGATCTTTCATTTGTTGTTCATACTTCTGTGTCTATCAGTCTTTGACTTGTTGCATCCACATAAAATAGATGAGGTATGCTGATAGGTAGCAACTAGGTACTTTTAGTTTTAATAGGAATATTTTACTCAAAATAAATAGATAATAGGAATATTGTTCAGGCTGTGATGGCAACTGCCTTCTCCCTTTTCTGAGATTTGTGAAAGAATAAGAACTTTATGTTTGCATCTGCTATTATAAAGGGAAAATGTTCTTTTTAATTTGCAAATTCAGTTGTCAGCATTGAATCGGAGAAACAAGAGGTGCCAAAACAAACATAATGATCTAGTAAAGTAATTCTTCTCCACTACAAATTTGTAATCTAAGTTGAGCATAAGCCAGACATGATGTTTTTCTGTTCCAACTGAACTTATTCATGAAGTCATCATTAGTGGTTTCGTCTGAACTGCAAATATCTTCCCCACTATCCATGCCAAATGTTTATGTTTCGTCTTTAGTGCATCCAGAATAATGTCTTGGGCTATCTGTTATTCCACAACCAAACTTCAGTGTGATCTTTTTCACTCATAAATGCAGTTTTTTTCTGTATTCTTTTCTTAAAATAAAAGAACAACATTAAACATGTGCTCAATTCCAATTCTCATATCTATTACAGTATTATTTGTTGGTCAAAGTAGGACATTTAATTCATAACCATGTGAGCAAAAACACTATATGCAAGGCATATTGACTCCTTAGTATATGTCAAATTAGATTTTATGCATACAGGTTATCCGATTTTCATAACCGTATGAAAGACCAAATTGAGGCTAGTGACTTCCTTGCTAACATATAACTTACATCAGGAGTACATTTGGTTTATAGGCCAATTTGTAGGCTAGTGTGTCATCGAAGACCTTACAGATGTAGTTATATTATCCTGAGTAACAACTATTCAGGCTGCTTCGCTGAGTATCTAATCTTGGTACCCGCAGTTTATTAGGGTAAATGCTAAGTAGTGATCCTTTTTATTTCATTTTATTCTGCTGAGTTATTTTGTGGTTGTTTGAGGAGGAGATCTACCAGCAGGCGCTGTCTGTTTCGTAGAAAAAATGATAGTTTCTCTGATTTTGTTTGGATTGTGCAGAGACAGCGCGGCGTCTTAGGCAAATAAGGAAGAGAAGGCAGAAGAAATTGATATGGGGTTCGATTGCTGCTACAATTACAATAGGCTCTGCTGTCTTAGCCTGGTCTTACTTTTCTACTGGAAGAGAATCATCTTCTTTGGATCAATCTCGTAGTCTTGAGGGAGACTCTGCATCAGAACTATGAGTTCTCAATGAATAGGTTAAGGTGTGCTTATTTATTATACAGGGAAATAAGGAAGCAGGAGATCAATCTTACTGTCTTGTGAATATCATCATATATTTTTTTGTCCTTTTTTGATACATAAAGCATATTTCTGCTATTACACATGTACAGTTCCTCGAAAATAAATAAAGTATTTGCTCTGGGGTTGTTAGCACCACTGCGAAATGGTTCATATAGCCTAAGTTGTTGGGTAAAATCAAGGAGGGAACTTGTTCTTTGTGAACTTTGCAGGCCTTGGGAAGAAATTGTACCGTTCTTGCCTACAGAACTCTTGATTAGATTTGAAAGCTAATCATGTCAATCAAAACTTTGCAATTGCCTAAAATCGAGGCCCAGATAACCCAATTCCATCATTCATTGCAACGTAAACGGATGAATAATTAGATAACGCAACACAATTTCAGCATGACATTGAATTAAACGGAATACTAAATTAGATCATTTGTTTACTTTGAAGTTTGCCTCTTCGGAGTGATAGCTGCAAGAGTTAGCGATGAAGAGTGCCCTTGCTTCATTTCTCGACTCCCACATAAACAGAACAGCCAGATGTTTAGTTTCCAATTTGGTTTAATAGTTGGACTAAGATGGCCTAGCCAGATTTGCTTTAAGTGGCTCACACGCATAGATCGACAACAAGTGAATTCAAAGAGATTATCAGAAATGTTGAATGGAGGGGAAAATGATTAATTCAGAGTACATATTTTAGTAGTCCGCGCAGCATAGGCCAAGAATTACTCACTCTCTCCCAGTCACACCGAGTCCAGTGAAGAGAAGGGACGTTAGAAAAGGGAATCAAAAATGTCCTTAAACTATGTGAAAGGAACAAAAATGCATCTGCCGTCAATATTTTGGTTCAAAAATGTCCTTCCAGTCAATACTTTGGACTAAAAATACCTCTATAGCTCAGTGGCGGAGCCAGACATTTTATGAAGGGTGTGCAAAATTTTAAAAAGTAACCAAAACAATATTTAGTGAGTTTTGACTAATAAAAAATGATGTTAAAAACTTAAAGTTGGCAAGAATCGAACCTTTGACCTGGGGGCCTTGAAGCTTCTAACACACTCTTTACCACTTAACCAAGAGCTCTAATTATGTCAAGTGTGTGCAAAACTATGTATATATTAACAATTTCATTAATTTGACCTATACATATGGTGGCTGTAGCTCCGCCCCTGCTATAGCTACAAACAAAGAGCATTTTTGTTCCTTTCACATAGTTTAAGGGCATTTTTTACCCTTTTCTCCCTTAGAAAATGATGTGCTATTATAACTTTCTTGTGGAGTTGTTACGTTCATGCTATGAGATGTAAGAAGCAAATATGTTTTTCTAGGATGATCAAAAGAGTTTTAACTTTGGTCCGAACTTTGCGCTATTAACCTCCAGTTCAAATGCTGATGCCGGTACATTTGAGATGATGGAAGAAACTTGTCTGCACAATTAGATTCCCAAATCCCAGAGATAAAGATGGATTAAATTGTAACAATGGATACATTCTTTGTACCAGGGGTAATTAATTAGATTATTACTCCGGCCTTCTCCCCAAAATATTCGTCACATTTCACTTTTCCTGAGTCAAACTACATGAACTTTGACTAACATTTTAAAATGTATTACTTCACCAAATCAATATGCATATTCATATAAATATTTGAATTTTACTTTTAAAATATTTAACTAATCTATTTTAACCATAGAGATTAATTAAATTTCTTTCTTAAAAAAAGGAAATGTGATAACTATTTCAGTACCATGCTCAAGCGACATAATATGTACTAGTAGATAATATGCGAATAGTGTTTGACTTGTGAGGTATCGAAACTATTGGGTTATTAATTTGATCTTTAAAAGACCATCTGAAATTTGAGATCGATGGTGTTGGCCCAGGTAATTAAAGAATGAGCAAGTGAATTAAGGAGGTACAAGATTCTGTCTGTTGTTTAGTTTGATAAGAGTATGGTATCACTCTACTTACTTTTCACTATCAGTGAGTGTAGGGCCCCTCCAAGCAAATCAAAGATGGGATTGATTGATTACATTTGTGAATTTGTGACTGGTGATGAAGAAGAATTAGATAACCAGACACGCCACTCAATGTGTCTTCCACCAAAAGGTAGTTAAATCATCTCGCCTCTAATTGCATCCATTCCTTTAACGCCAAATGTTTTTTAACCAAACCAATTAGGAGGACCTACAACCTACTTTCAGAATTGTGTCTTTAGTAGGAATGATGAAAAAAGGAACTACTTCTTCCTCTCCACCTCCGTTTTAATTTGTTTGTTCGATATTTTAATTTGATACAAAATTTAAAGAAAAAATGTATTTTGTGATTTCAAATTAAAAGTATATTGAATGTATGGAAATGACCTTTAAGATTGTCGTCTTAGATATGACATGTAGACAGACAATTAACATGTTGCAAAAGATATTCTTTTTTAAACGAACTTAAAAGGAAAGTAGGAAAAACAATTGAAAGACGTTTTAGTAATTTAAAGAGTTGTTAATTTTTATTTTTAAATATATATATATAACTCCTTAATTGTAACTTTTCACAATGATACTTATAACGACAAAATTAAAGAATATTTTGATACATTCAAGATATTTTTTCTACTTTCTTGAATTTCGTCCCAAAGTCAAAATCAGTAATATAAATTTGAGACAGATGGATTACTCCTATGTTAAAGGGAAAAAAAAAAAGCTTAGTGTGAGATGTGTGCGAAGATCTATCTAATTTTCTGTGTATGTGTTGAAAGTCAATTTCTTACTTGTTCAACAAAACAAAATCTTCATACATAAAACCATATAAAAAGTGTTAGAACTATTTATCATCATTCTAATAGTACTATCTTGGCATTATTTTCGAAAGAGAAGATGTATGGAAAACAGAGGAGAAAGGACGAGTTGTTTGGTGTCCTCTTCTCACATGGGCTGTTGAAAAACTTAGAAACCCTACCTTGAGGTTAATAACTTATATCCACATGGCAGGTTACATGCCTTAAAAACCTGGATAAAGACAGGGAAACCGTTTTTTTTAATGTCCAATTAAATTTTATCCAAAATTGTGTAAATATTGCCCTTTACATAATTTTCATAGCCTCGTGAACTTGCTATGTGGTGCAGATCTAGCTTTAAAATGATAGAAAATCGAATCGAGTTTTTAACGAGATGATCGTTAAGGAGATGCACTTAATAAAAGTGCACAAAATTAAATATAGCAGAGCCGTGTCACAATTCACAATGCTTCCAGAAAATATGGCACATTAATTGTCCACAAAGTTGTCTTTTTTTCCCAATAAAATTTCCCCTCTAATTAATACTCATCATGGTTAGAAAGATATACTCACTTCATTCATTTTTAATTGTTCACTATATTTAAAATAGTTGTTCAATAATACTTATTCAATTTGAAAAATCAAAGATAATTTATTTTTTTATGTCTATTTTACTCTTGACATTAAATACTAGTATTCAATATCTAATACATTTTTCAAAACATTAAATTTAATATATTCAAAGGGTATTATGATCATATTACCCCTATTATTTCATGTTTCTTAATCAATTCAATAATAGACAATTATTATTGGATAGAGAAAGTATAGTTCTCCGGTTAAAGACAGTTACTGCGCGCCTCTTTCCATAAACACAGTAGGACTGTAGGAGTAGTAATGTAATGGTTGGTTGATCATTATACGTTTAGAATTGCGCAGTTATCTGTCACTAGTCTGACCTGTTGACAATAATAGTACTCTCTCCGTTCACTTTTAATTGTCATGATTATTTTTTTTAGAGTCAAATGATAAGAACTTTAACTAAGATTTTACGATGTATTTTTTCGTCATATTGATATGCAAAAAATTGCAATTTCTAGTACTTTTCGTATAGTTTTTGAATATCTAAATTTTTTGGTTTAAAATATCAAATTAATGTAATCTAATTTCACTTTGAAAATTAGTCAAACTGACTTTTAAAAAATGTAACATGACAATTAAAAGTGGACAGAAATAAGGAGCAGTTGATAGCCTTTAATAATCCTGCGCGCATAATCTCTTTACGGATGGACTCTTGAACCACTAAAAATCTAGTAAAGTGTTTGTTTTAGACCTGTTTTACGCCTCCAAAATGTTGACAAAAAACACTCTTCATCATAAATATTTGATCAATAAAACATTACCAAAAATATTCTTTTATCATAATTTTTTTAGAACTTCAAATTAAATAACATAAAGCTTCATATTAATAAAGAAAGTATTTATAACAGTATCTAAGGTAATGCATTGTAAACGCATGGCTTACATCTTATTAACTAGAATAATTTTTTAGTTTTTATATTACTATTTGAGTTTTATAATTGAACACTAGTGTATTTTTGATAAATTTGACATGCGGCATCATTTGGCATCGTTTTGAAGAATTCAAGCAATATAGTTGATATGAGTATGTACGTACATATTTTGGTCAGTCAAAATAGATAAAGAAGGCGATAACATATAAGAATTTAATAAAGAGACAATATCATTAATAGTGACAACACAAATGGCATTCCACAAGATAATCAACCTGTACAATTCAAAATAGTTTCAACATATATAACGATCAGATTTAAATTGATCACTAATTAATCATAAGTGCACATTGTTACATGGGGATAAGAAGATGCAAAACGATATAATTCCTTCGTGAAAAATTATTGAAGGTTAAAAAATGTTAAATATCGTAAATATAAAGAATTAATGAATAGTATGATAAGGCACATATGTATAACTCCAACAATCATCCGTATTGTATTTGTATCCATCATTTAATCTAGATATCTAATTAATCACGGAAGAGTAGATTGATTAAAACGTTGGAGTAAATTGGTGAATTTCAATGCTAGAAGATCATATTTAATTTGTGTATATGGATTTGAGTATATAAGATGAGTAAATTATGCTCAGTTGGTTACTAGTGAGAGTCTCTTCTTTCTTTGAGAATTATATTTATGGTAATGCTAGTGAAGAGTGATCATATTTTTTCGGGTATTATCCAATTATTTATCAACTAATTTATCTCGCTAGCATAATTTATGGTCACTACACTCGCTACTAGTAGGGACCATAAATGGTATAACTTGCTTTAATTTGTTTTTTTCTTCTCTTATTTTTCCATTATTGAAAGATCATAATCTAGAAAAAAGAGTGTTAGATTAAAGAAAATGTCATTTTAATACTTTGATTCTTGTTCTCAAATTCTGTAAGAGCTATGTTGTATCAAATATAATGGTTATACCATATCTAATTCAAGATTTAAACTTGAATTTAATTACAATTTTAATTACTTCTTCATTTTTAATCGAAGGTCGCCAGTTTGAGTTTTTGGTATGGAATCATCTTTGTTAAGGAACATTTTAGCCCACTCTCACCCCAATGTCTCCAATGTGGGTATCAGATGAAAAAAAACTAGGTCCCTCTAACAATGAATGGGAATTATTTTCCTCTGCCAATTATATTTTTAAAATTATTTTATATTGCACTAAATTTATTTGTTAGCTATGTTGTATCAAATTTATTTTTAATGAGCATGTAAAAAAAAATTAAAAAATCTAAATTATTACTCTTTTGCATGTATTTATTTATATTTAAGGTCTCACATTAAAAGTTTGTTTTTTATCATCCATTATAATAACACACTCTTTATGGGATTGTTGTATAGGACAAAGCAAAAAGGAAAAGTTAGTCCACATGTCTCTATATTGGTATTTCAACAACGGTCATAACTCTCTTTACCAAAGTGTCGGCATTTGCTGCATTACTTTCGTTAGTTCATAATCATACATACATGCGCTCAATTACATCTTGTGTTTGTATATGGTAAATCGAGCTTAAAAAAGATAAAATTGGAATCGACTAGTGGATGTATCGATTTAGTCAGTATCGAACTCACGATAAACTTTTTAATTGTACTTAAATAATAACTTGAACTTAATGTCGCCGATGTATCTAAGACTAGTGATATCATGATTTATCAACGATTATCTTACAATCTGCAGGTGACCACCGATATCCATGTCCGGTGCTCAACCCCATATTCCAAATATGGAAAAATAGTATTTCCAGATTTATTTTGCCTCGTTAAATAAACGTGTATTTACCTCACTTCATTCAATCTAGAGGCAAATATAAAATTAATTTGTTTTACCTAATTTTAAATAAATTATCCAATTAATATATCATATAATTTTTTTAAATGTAAACATTAAATTTTATAATTAAATTATTGGTGTAATATACCACAAATATAATAAATTACAGTTGGAAATAAAATGACAAAAAATAAATAAAAAAGTATTCAGGCTGATCTCACTCTCTTTAAGGAGATTCAAGTCCATTGTGACATAATCTATACCGATCCAACAATATTACTCTTGATTTGCCCCCTCCAGGATATAACAGTCTTACAATGTTTACAATTCAAGCAACAACATTGTACAAAAGAGCATCTTCCTTCAACATATAAATACTTTCTTTTATATATTGAATGTAGTTTAAGACTTAAAATATTTTCTTCGTCTCAACTCTCTCTTTCACTATTATACACTACAATATTTTTACACACTTAACATATTTCAACTCCTGCCCAACACAAAGGAAGATGTACTACTATTATTTATAAATGAAGAAATCTTTCAATTTTCATGTAGTCAGTGATAGAATAAAGGATAGTAATACGGATAGATAAATGTGATAGATGTTATATAAGTTATAAGAAACTAATGGTCATTTAAGTTAAAGAAACTAATGATCATATAAATTACAAGAACTAATAATCACCTTCTACTACAATTTATTCTCACTAACATGTGCATTTAATATTTTATTTTAATAATAAAATGCATATACACCAATATAAATTATATCAAACTCGTAATTAATACTTTAGCAGTATCCCTACCTAGACCTACACAAATGCAGTTGAAAATGAAGTGTGAAATTATAAGGCCTATTTATGCGCATTGTTGCAAAAAGTAAGAGAATAGAAAAAATCAAAATTTACATTTCTACTGTATCTAAAATATATTTCCTTCCTCCCGTTTTATGAAATACACTTTTTTAAATAAAAAATATTATTTAACGATAATTAGAAATAAAATACTTATTTAATGTTACAAAAGTAATTTACAACCCTACAAATATATAAAAAAAGGAGTACTAATTTTATTCTCTGTTATATTCTTTAGTCATTCATACCTGTAACAAATTACCCTATATTTAGCTTAATATGTCCTAATGCTAACGAATTTCGCACCGACGAACTTGACATTTTTTACCTTTACTTTGAAAAAAAATGAATGGTTCGTGACTTCAAAAATCCCAGAGCTTTACAAATCCCCACCCCACTCTGAACTGCCAATAAAATGCTTTATTCTGTGAACTTCATTGGCATTCCAAACCCACAATATTGAAAAACAAAAATAGAGATGAAGAAGCATTTCGCTTACGCATTTCTTCTAATTTTCTTGTTGCAGCAAGTATGTTTATTCGTTCAAGTTGAAGCAGGGGATGGATTCATTAGGACCAGAGGAATACATTTCATGTTGAATGGTGACCCCTTTTATGCTAATGGATTTAATGCCTACTGGTTAATGTATATCGCTGCTGACCCATCTCAAAGATCTAAAGTCACTGATGCATTTAGAGAAGCTTCGAGCCATGGCCTCACTGTTGCTAGAACTTGGGCTTTTAGTGATGGTGGATACAGGCCATTACAATATGCTCCTGGATCTTACAATGAGGACATGTTTAAGGTCTTTTTGTACTACTCATTTTGTTTCTTTTAGTTCTATTTTTTATGCCTAATTATAACTTTTCTGTAACTAATTGATTTTGAAGGGTTTGGATTTTGTGATATCTGAAGCAAGGAGGTATGGGATTAAGGTTATATTAAGCTTTGCAAATAATTACGAGAGCTTTGGGGGAAAGAAGCAGTATGTGAATTGGGCTAGAAGTCATGGACAGTACCTCAATTCAGATGATGATTTCTTCAGAAACTCAGTTGTTAAGGGCTATTACAAGAATCATATTATGGTAACCAGAAATTTAATTGCATTTTACAAAAATCAGTCTCGTTTGTTTCTAATTGGTTTCTGTTTTTACTACTGCAGACTGTACTGAACAGATACAACAGATACAGTGGAGTTGTTTACAAGAATGATCCTACAATCATGGCGTGGGAGCTTATGAATGAACCTAGATGCACATCAGATCATTCAGGAAGAACCATTCAGGTACTTAGTGCTTTGAGCTCTCTACTTTTTTCTTTCTCTGCTTTAAATTTTAAGAAGCAGAGTTTTAAATCAATTGGTTCACTCTTGAAGTCCACTATACTCCCACTGGTTCATTCTCTCTCTACACTTCACTTTAATGAATGAAATCAAGGATAATTTATTTGAATTTTTTCAAAAAAAATTACTTACAAGTATTTTAATAACTTAATTATAAAGATAAAATATAAATAAATTTTATTTAATTGACAAGTAATTTGGGACAATTAATATGAAATGGAGGGAATATCTTTTAATTCCTCTTTGCTGAATTTTTAATTAAACTGTGGTCGGATTCCTTTTCTGCTTTGGTGGTTTTACTTTTACACTTTTGCAAGTTTAGATGCAGGCAATTAAGCCGTGAAATGCGGGGATGAGTTGTGATATTTAGTATTAGATCAAATAATATCTATTTATTTGTCTCATTTAACTTGAGATAGAATTATAAAAAGTAAAGAATAGTTTTGAATCTTATGGTCTTCTTAATTTGAAGAATCTTTCAATGAATTAAAATATTTTTTAATCTTGTACACTTAAACATATTAGGTAAAAAATTGAAATTAAAAAACAATCAACAAGGAGAAAAAAACAGGTAAAAAATTGAAATTAAAGAACAACCAACGAGGAAAAAAACATTTTTTTAAAACAGACTCAAAAGGAAAGATAAGACAAACAAGTTAAAACTAAAGGAGTACATGAATTATAAAGTGAGATTAAATAATACATAAACAATAATCTTGTGTTTGGTTTGTCCTACTAAAATGAGTATGGGACACAATGATTATATGGCTTGCAACTACAACAACTTTTTTTCTCAATTTTAACTTTGTGGGACTTTCATAATGGTCATACTCCTCTGTAACTAATTATTTGTTCATATTTGAATTGACACACCTATTAAGAAAACAATAATTGATATAGTGAGTTTTCTATTTTATCCCTACTAATTATGAATTGGATGAATTAAAACTTAAGATTTCATTTTTCAAAGTAATTAATTGAGGGTATTATAGGTAAAAATAATTGTTCTTTCTTGATTTGTCAAAATGGACAAGTAATTAGGGACAACTAAAAAAAGAAAAATGAACAAGTAATTAGGAATAGTTGGAGTATTTGTAAGATACGGCCTTTGTTCGCAATAAATAATACGAAAGTAGGTGAATATCATAATAGCACAGATAGGTAAATACATACATAATCTAGAATAGGTAGATTAAGAATGTGCAACTTTTATTAAATATGCATAATCCGATTCGAAAGCATTAAGTTGTCGTCGAATACATGATCCCATCAAGTTCTCCATTAGTTTTCATACCCTAGCCATAAAATTGACTAGAAATTAATGTCATGTGCTTTCCCTGCCATTTTCAAGTGCACTCATTAATTACTTGTATTTTCTGGAGGGGAACAATATGGAAAGGATTTATGCATTGTTGTTTGCAGGCATGGGCAACAGAGATGGCCTCTTATGTTAAGTCCATTGACAGAAACCATTTGTTAGAAGTTGGCTTAGAAGGATTCTACGGACAAACAACTCCTCAGAGGAGAAATCTGAATCCTAATTTTGACATAGGAACTGACTTCATCGCCAACAACCGCATCCCTGGCATTGATTTTGCCACTGCTCATGCCTATCCTGATCAATGGTAAACTTTTCAGGACCACATTGCACATTACAATAATATCCTTTACGGAGATTAAATCATTTTCTTTATTTGTCTTAGAAATTCCAAGTGTTTTATGTCATCATCTCATTTAAATGTTTAAACTATTAAATATTCATTATGATATCGAATCAGCAATCCTGAGTTCACATAGAAACAAAAATAGTTATGTGCTTGACATGGAAAAAGTATCAGGAGAAGCGTGTTACAAAATGTATGGGGTCTCTAAAGAGAGAATCCTTTAGTAGAGATGGTTACAGAGTTTCTTAATGATAAAGTTGTGATATGACAGGGTAACAAACTCAAATGATCAAGGCCAACTATCATTTCTGAACAATTGGCTAGACTCCCACATTCAAGATGCTCAATATATTCTCCGTAAGCCATTGCTGATCACAGAGTTTGGAAAATCTTCGAAAGATTCAGGTTTCAGCTCCTACCAAAGGGACCTTCTTTACAACACAGTCTATTACAAGATATATTCATCAGCCAAGCGCGGGGGAGCAGCAGCAGGGGGACTCTTCTGGCAACTTTTAAGTGAAGGGATGAACTCATTTGGAGATGGATATGAAATTATCTTAAGCCAGAACCCTTCAACTGCAAATTTGATTGCTCAACAATCTCATAAACTGTACCAGATTCGGAAAATATTTGCAAGAATGAGAAACATTCAGAGGTGGAAGAGAGCAAAGGCTGCTAGAAGGGGTGGTTGGACAAATAGAAACAAAGGAAAGCGAATCGGAAACTGATGATAAGATGCTTTAAGTTTGAAGCTATAACTTATGATTTAAAGTAGTGTGTGTGACAGAAAATACTGTCCTGAAGGATTTTGTATGACATATAGTGTTTGCAAAAAAAAAGCCCCTCTTAGAGATGATTATGGTTCATCCAGGTGGGTTACTTATAGTAATTATGTTGTTTTCTGGGTACTTGACTACTTGTATTGTTACTTACATGTTTGTTGTTTTCTAATTATATATCATGTCAGTAATGGAAGAGAAAAAGAAAGATATCTAAATTTTCATTCTGTGTTTTACCCTATTATTAATTACAAAATATCCATTCAGAAGATTATCTTATAGCGAAAGTAACAATTTAAATTCAAAATGTGATAGAATTAACTTTCTAGATAAATATCTGTGTATGGTACTCTAAAAAGAATAATGCATGTGAAATAATTTTAGAATTGATGAAAATCTAAGACTAATTTCACACACTGATGAAGCATTTAGGTGGGTTCATGAAATGATGAACCAAAAATCGCTGTGTTTGAAACTCCACAAAAGGCCTGGACGGCTGGATCCAGAGACGGCTAGCCCTTTTCTCACCCACCGAGATGGAAATATTACGCGAAATGGCAAACATTTATAGTATATTACGCTTCATGGCTATAGTTTTGGATATTTATGATTCACGGATACAGTTTCTTAAATTTTGCTGCTTGTTTAATTGTATAAATTCATAATTTGTATAGTTCGATTTTTTATTGTATAAATTAAGATTTTGTATATTCCTACCCTAGCTATTTATATATGATTTGCTGATACATTTGATTTGTATAAGTTAAGAAAAATTCATAATAAATTACCTTATTTGTATATTAGCAAGCGAAATATACAAATAGAGTTCTGAAAAATTCCTATGGGTAGCAAAATATTCAAAAGGTGTTTCGAAATATATATATAAATATACACTTACCCTATTTGTATATTGACAAACAAAATATACAAACAGAAATACGCATAGCAAACGAAACTATAACTATGGAGCGTAATTAAGCACACTATAGCTGTGGAGCGTAACTAAGTTTAATCTCTTTGCGATTTATGAAATTTGCCCGAAGAAGATTGGAAAATTTTCCATTGTCTTTAATGGATCTCCTTTTAGAGGCCCCTATTCGGGTTGGCATAGCAAGGCCTTTTTTTCAGCCAGGGCTACTTGATCCATTAGAAATTTTAGGCCCATAACCAATTTTACAAGAGTAAAGCCTTCTTCTCAGTCTATAAATTCATAGAAGGGCCCATAACCAGGTTAGCATTGAATTAGGCCTCTTTCCATGTCAAGGCAAGATGATAGGAAAGAAAATCGCTTTTGTGTGTGTTTGGTACGATTGTTATCTTTTTTTTGAAAAATAAAAAATAAATGGTTTTGTTACATAAGTACTTATTTTTCTTATATTTATAAAGTAATTAAAAGATTTGTTCCACAAATATTAATGGTGGTGGGTTGAGGGAAATTGGGGGTGAGGGGTGGATAACAGTAGGGTTGGGCCAGTTGGAATAACTTCCACACAATTATCTGTCACTTTATTGAAATGTTATAAGAAAAGACAAACATGTATTTCATTTCATTTAGAGAGTTAAAAAGGAAACCTAGATCCAATTACGCTAGACTTAATTGGACTAACCCTATACTTACCGTCTTACTACACCCATCAAGGACATAAAATGCACGATTTGATATCCAATTACTATCATCATTAATCTCACTAAAGTTGTCAAATGTGAAATTTCTACATTTTTAGAGTCAATAGTCAACAATGTTGCTTAGCTTAAAACAAACTCTGGAAAATTTGAGCATCGTTGTAACAACAAATCACATCGTCTTTCTTAATCATATCAAAATCTTTAAAATATTATGAATAATGTAAGCTTTATTTTTTTCAAAATTAAAGTCGTTTTTAATCCTTCTAAGATTGTTACATTTCATTATAATTTTTACATTTTTTGGACTGAATATATATTGTCAATACTATCACTTAGAATACATTAAACATTGGAAAATTTGAGAATCATAATCCACCCCTCCAAGCCCACAACCTGGAAAACTCTTTGTTGTAAGCAACAAATCACACCATTTTTCTGAAGAATATCAAAATTATTAGAATATTGTAGATAATTTTTACTCATATTGTTATTCACAATTACTGCCACTTTTAATCTTATTAAACTTGAAAATTTTACATTTTTAGTCAATAGTCAATATTGTAACTTACCATTCAACAAACTCGGGAAAATTTGATAACCATGCTCCTCCAAGCCCCACAACCAAATAGACTCTTCATTGTAATATCAAATCATCTCATCTTCCTTGATCACATCAAGAATTTCTAAAATAAATATATAATGTAAGTCTATTTTACTATTCAAAATTATTGTCATCTTTAATCTTATTAAAGTTATCAAATTAAAATTCTCTACTTTTTTTTAGTGAATAGTCAATACCGTTACTTAACCTGCGCAATAAACTCTCAAAATTTTTGGGAACCATTATACACCCCTCCAAGTACCGCAACGCAATAGACTCTTTGTTATAGTATCAAATCCCATCTTCCTAAATCACATCAAAATATTTAAAATAATATAGGCCTCTCATTCATTGCCCCTGCTAAATTACTATCATATACAGTCCTATATATTAAAGGTGTCAAATTTGAATTTTCTACATTTTTAGAATGAATAATCAATAATGTCGCTTAGCATGCAACAAACTCTGGAAATTTTTAGAACCATGACCCACACCTCCAATCCCCACCACGACTAAGTAGCAACAAATCAAATCATCTTCCTTAATCAACTCAAATTCCTTACCCACTCTATTTCTATTTTTATTTATATATTGTCCTTATTAAAAATAAATGATTCTTAATATTTGTTATTTCACAAAATTAATACATCAATGACATTATTTTTTCAATTTTATCCTTTAAAAGTTATCATCCTTGAAGTTATACATTTATCCAACATAGAAAAATTAAGTAATTAATTTATTTTCATTAGTTAATCAAAGTTAATCAACTCATGTTCATTTATTGAAAACTTGATTTGAAGAGAATATTAAATAAAAATACAATAATAAACTTACCTAATTTTTTAAGAAACGTAAAACTTAAATAGTGACACTAAATAGAAACGGAGGGAGTAATAATATTCATGTAAATGCTAAAGGTTGCTCACTACTCATCAGTCTGCAGTCAAAAGGCATGACTCAACTACTCTTTCATTAGGATAATGTTTTGGTCGGTTTTGTGTGTTAGTACTATTTATATCCTTGTCTTAACGCTACCATTCAAAATTAACCACACTTGTCACTCAATTCATATTAAGCTTTCACACACAAGTGTTAACTAATACACCCAACTAACATAACTACTACATAATTTATTTATTTATAAAAATAATTAAATTAAACAAGGCAGAAAAAGTAGCTCTAAAATATTTATTTTTCTAGCAAACGTGGCATATCTCATCCTTCAAATATGATACGTGGCAATATTTTACCGCTCGCAGTATGGACACGCATATGGGCCCACTTTTAACCTCCCTAACTGCTGTGGGGCCTGTTTTCATTGAGATGTGGGACCAGTGGGCCCTCTTTTAACCTCCATAACTGCCGTGGGGCCCTTAGGAAAATTCTATAGATAGCCCACACCGAGAGAATAACGCCACGTGGCGAGGATTAGACACGTGGCTGCATGTTGATGAGTTTGAGCCTTTAATTTTGAGCTGTGGTCGGCAACAGCTACACAACTTTGTCAACAGTCAAAACCCGCGTTGTTGAGTAAAAGATTTTGTAGTTATTGTACGTAAGCATAGAAGGAAATATATTCTAGATACTCAGTCTCGTTTATTATTTCTAAATTATTTTAATTTTATTTTATAAGTTTAAAAGAAAATATATTCTATGATATAATTAAAGATAATATAATAAAAAAAATACTAAATTTTAAAATTTCCTAAGAGCCTGTAAGAAAATGACACGATACATAATTTGAGACCATGAAAGTTTCATTAAAATAAAACCCCATATGTTTTACAAGGTCTTCAAGTCATTACGTTGTTAATTAAATTTTAATATAACTATTTTCTCAAGTATGTAAGTTCATTCTTTTTCATAGTAATAGTTTATAGATCTTGCGTCTATCAATTAAATTGAATAGTTCGAACTTCCAACCAAGCAATGGTCGTAACTTTTAAAATAATTATATTTTCATTATTTTTAGTTTTGAAATAAATATTGATCCTAGTCAAACACTGATTTTTCATAATTTTTAAAAGTGAAAATATGATTAATTAAGATAATAAAATTAAGCCAGACAGGTACCCCTAGGTTAAGAACGGTGGACCAACAATTTAAAACCTAAAAATTAAGCTGGACTTTGCGCAATCACTATCTAGTTTAAAATATGTAACCCTTTCATTTGCCACAATGTTCTTAGAAATATTAAGAGAGAATAAAATATTTTTGCTTACCTTTTTATGAATAATATATCGGAAGCTTACTCAACTACAACTTATCAATAAGAGAAGTTTAATCATAAATAATTACACAACTCCTCTATCTAGCAATTTTTTTACAAACTAATTTGTTGCATATAGTTTGGGTGTTAGAAAAAAATATCTTGTTTCACATACCATGCCGACTTGCCGTAGCAATCAGTAGTCTGGTCCCCTGTCCTACAAAGTAGCTTGATGTGTTTGTTATTAGAGTTATAGAGTTAAATAGACTTCATATTTGTGTGTTATTTTCCATCAAAAACAAATTGTATTAATTTTGTTTGATATTGATTGATATACAGGACGTACGTGTTTGTTTTTTATACATTGTTGGTATTATGATATATCGTGCTGTATGAGATTCAAAGGTTTGATCATAATATTAATTAATTTACTTTATCCTAAATTAATAACTCATTAGAAAGCGAGATTAAGGTTTCAATTTTCGTGGTTAATTTATGGAATAAGATAATGGTGGGCCAAATGAAAGACTATTCTAGTGTTTTCTACTTTAATTAATTACTGTAGAAAAAGATAACATTTACTCCTAATTACTCAAACCACCGCCCAGTTTCCAGAGATTTCTCTTCAACAACAAATAACCCGTCACTATTTGTGATCATAGAAAACAACAAAAAAAGCTGAACCGTTGGATTTTACCTGACCACAACACGTACAGTCCGATCCCTGTGGTGTAAAATATAATTTTTAAGATTTCTGGGGCCCAAATGCTCTACTTCAAAGAAACTTACACATATAACGAAACTAAACGACATCGTATTTGCAAAAACACCATGCAATTTATTATTTTTAGTTCCCACCCAACGCCTATATAAACAACCTCAAAAACACTCAAATCTCATCAACAAACAAACAGCAATCTTCTCAAAAAACAATCTCTTTTTTTCAACACTTTACTAGCTTCTGTTTTCTAATCTTAAATCTCTCAAAAAACACTCATTTCTAAGTTACCAAAAAAAAAAATGGCACCTAATGTTTTTGGTCTTGCAACTAAGGCTACTGGTTTGGTTAAGGCAAAAAGTTTGCCAAGCCGTGCCTATGTTACGTTCTTAGCTGGAAATGGTGATTACTGGAAAGGCGTTGTTGGTTTGGTTAAAGGATTGCGAAAGGCGAAATCCGCTTATCCACTTGTTGTGGCTTGTTTGCCTGATGTCCCGGAGGAACATCGACGTATACTCATTAACCAAGGTTGCATCGTTCGAGAGATCGAACCTGTTTATCCTCCTGAGAATCAAACTCAATTTGCTATGGCTTATTATGTTATCAACTATTCCAAACTCCGTATTTGGGAGGTATGTACGACAATATTCTTCTGTTTCAATTTATGTGATAATGTTTTTATTTGGTAGGCTTAAAAAGTTTTTTTTTTTTTTTTGGGATGCAGTTTGTGGAGTATAGCAAGATGATATACTTGGATGGTGATATTCAGGTGTTTGATAACATAGACCACTTGTTTGACTTGCCAGATGACTATTTTTATGCTGTGATGGATTGTTTCTGTGAGAAAACATGGAGTCACACCCCACAATATAAAGTTGGGTACTGTCAACAGTGTCCTGATAAGGTCCAGTGGACTCAAGACTTGGGCCCTAAGCCATCACTCTATTTCAATGCTGGCATGTTTGTCTATGAGCCAAGTCTCTCCACTTATGATGATCTCTTGAAAACCGTCAAAGTTACCCCTCCTACCCCATTTGCTGAACAGGTAACAATTTTTAGCCATTTTTTGGACTCTAACTGTTCAAATGACTAATTAAAAGAGTAAAAAATGGGTTAACTTTAATTTGTAATGTGAAAATTTTGCAGGATTTTTTGAACATGTATTTCAGAGATGTATACAAACCAATCCCGAACCATTACAACTTAGTATTAGCTATGTTGTGGCGTCACCCAGAGAATGTGGATCTTGAGAAAGTGAAAGTTGTTCACTACTGTGCGGCGGGGTCGAAGCCCTGGAGGTACACCGGCAAGGAAGAGAATATGGACAGAGAAGACATTAAGATGCTAATAAAAAAATGGTGGGATATTTATGATGACGTGTCATTGGATTACAAGAATTCCAACGTGGTGACTGCCATTGATGGCGAAGTTGAAGCTGAGAAATTTATGGCAGCGTTATCAGAGGCTGGTGTTGTGCACTACATAACTGCTCCATCGGCCGCTTAGAATATTATAGCTTTCAAATTGTTTTAAAAGCTTTGGGATATATAGTCTTAAAGCAAATTATACTAGCTTTACAGAGTGCTTTTGTTATTTTTTATTTACAAAAAGATTAGAGATTGTCTGTATATAATAGGGGAGCAGGCAATTTCAGTTCTTGAATAAGTTTCGAGTGTTTTTTTGTTTTTGTTTTTTGTTTGTGGATATTGGAAGAGTACAGAAATGAAAAAAATACGTATTTATGTTAATACTGAATCTTGAGATACGTATTTATGTTGTGGCTTGAGTAATCTTTTGTCTTTTTATAATTGCACTAAAGTGGCTTAAGTAATTTTGGAGGACACTGACAGTAGGCATCTGATGAACATTAGATGCCGTAATTCGTCTTCTAAATATTTTGAGTAAATCCTGAGGTGGGATAATTCATGTAATTGTTAACATTACCGACATTTTGAGTTATTCATTCAATTTATTTAGAAGGTTGAATAATTCATGTGATTGTTTACAATAACTATATGCTCCCAAATTAACTATAAGAATCCAAAAAAGAAGTAATTACATCAGTCTATGTGACAACACGATAGCTATAGATGTGAAAGAGTTGAGGGGAAATGGTTGAATATTCATTATATTGCTTGTGTATTTGAAACCTGTCGGTGTTCGTGGATAAGGACTACTTTTACTAACTTGGAAAAAAAATAAATTGTGTTCATTGGATTCCAGATAAAACTTGCTATTCATAGGATATTTTTGTTTAATTTGTGGAATTCATTTTTATTTCCTTAACTTATACTCCCTCCGTCCCATTTTATATGTCACATTTTTACTTTGCACTTGCATTAAGAAATTATATAACTTTACCATTTTATCCTTATTTAATTTTTTTGGAACTTAAGTTTCAATCAATGAATACGAATTAATTTATTTTGATTAGTTAATTTAACCAATGAATATGAATCATTTACTTAGATTTTCTAAGTTGGTAAAATGTATATTTTCAAGGCTAATAACTCACAAGGGTAAAAAAGGAAAAATATGATAATTTATGCATTGATTTTATGAAATGACAAGTATTATGAACCAACTATTTATAGAAAAGGATGACATATAAAATGGGACGGAGGGAGTAGTCGATATTTCAAAAAACAAGATATGCATTACCCAAAAATATTTACTTACAAGCTGCTATTGATTTTCCCTTTCTACCTATTAATAATCCATTGACTTCGTCTCTTGTCCACTGTATTATAATGCTAGTCTTTATTATGAGGCAAGTCATATATGGTGTCCTGTTCATAACTATACTTGTTATTTCCAGGCTTATTAACGCACTAAGGTCAGTACTCAGTAGGCACAAATTGTAAAATGCAAAGTAATGACACTGATAGGTTGGAGTTTGAGAAGAAGTTATGCTTTTTGGTACACCTTAATTATTTGTCAATAACTATATGAATAATTTGTGTTATTCTTATGAGTCTGTACTCACATACACTATAAATTAAGAATCAATGTTTGTTGTGATGAACCCAGTTCCAAACCACGTATAGGAAAAATCCAACACAAGAACCAGCAGCACCAACAACAGCTACAATCCGAACCCAAAAGTGGGCTATAAATGCCTTGATGAGTAAGGCATCCCACAGCCAGAACCAGAAAACGGAAAAACAGAATCCTAGTACTGCACCCACTGCTACTTGGTTTAACGTGTGAAACCGTTGTGAAACCCGTAGCCATGACTGTAATAAAGTGAAAGAACGATACGAAAAAATATCATTTTCTGCGAATCACTATAGGAAATACTCCATATTATATGGAACCAACAAACATAAAAAGGTACACTTACAAAGTATGAGCCCATTGCAATAATAAACACACTAGTGACTGCAGTAATTCCATTGCACCCGAAATATTCAACCACTGTGTCAAATAGGGATAAACATGAGCACTAAAAATAGAGTGTAAAACAAAAGTAGTGATGTTATTTCTGAATCATGTATCAATCAGTAGGAGATGGAGCTTACTTGAGATGATACAGAATGCCACTGTGTAGAAGATGGACTGGGCATGTGAAGAAGGCATCCCAGGGTCTGATCTTAATGTTATAACGGGGCGTTCATGGTTAAGTATGCCCTTCAGTACAGTTGAGAGACAGGCATTCACAACACCACCACAAATAGCCCATAATGTTTCTATATCATGCCTCCAAACGAACATAATACCCAAAACTACACCCACCAGCCACTTACTCTGGGGTAACTTAATCAAATACAAATATTAATAACACCATCACCTAAAAGCTGGACATAGCTAGTCACACACTTTGCTAACTAATTTGATCGCTAATATTACGTGCAGCGTTACACTAAACTATACTAAGTAGAAAATATATCCTAATATTTCAAACTTTGAAAAAGTTATTGCAATTAAGTCTTTATTTATTTATTTATAATATAAGTAAGAATTCTTAATATTTACTACTTTAAAATTAAATAAATAAATCTTTCTTTATTTGAATTGTATCAAAAATCATACTCCTAACATTTAAGACTTTGACATCAATATTTTACTTTATCTTACTACTTTTACTATTCCCTCCGTCTCAATTTATGTGAGGTAGTTTGACTCGGTACAGAGTTTAAGAAATAAAGACTTTTAAAATTTGTGGTCCAAAATGAATGATAGAAATTTATGTGACTATAAATCATTTCATTAAGAATAAAATAAATATTTTATTATTAAATTGTTACTTAATATAGAAATATATCATTCTTTTTTAGATTGATTAAAAAGAAAAATAAGTCAAATAAATTGGAACGGAAGGGAGTATATTGAAGTGGCTACAAGCTTGGTGTTGGTCGACATGCTTGCCTGTCCGCATAGAGGTTATTTAGGTATTTCAATATTAATAGCTTTATGATGGTTGTACCAAGTGAATGATGTTAGTGTACCTTTCCTCTATTGGACCAAAAAACCAGCTAACATTTTCTCAATTCTTTACGTATCCCTCCAAAAGATAAATGCACTCCCTGACTTGTGGACCCTTTTGCAGCTTTTAATGCTGCTACATCTACCTAACCTTTTCTATTTATTTCTAAACATAAATCTACACTCAAATGAAGTTTTTTTTTATTGTTTCTTTTGTTATATATAATCCATATTACCAAAACAGAAGAGTGGCTTGTAGTTCATTATAGTTCATTCACATTTGCAATTTCTTTTTAGTGATGACAAAATCAAAAATTATTTCTTAGTTTTAGATTGAACCAAAAAAGCTTTTAAAAGTGGTCAAAATCATTATGCTTTTAGAATCAAAATCTTTTGTCTTTAGAGTGAAAAATAAATTTCAAAATTCAAATTTATTTGATCATAAATATAAATTGAAGTTATTTTTTAATGGTGAATGAACAATGTTACATATTTAAATTTGTTCAAATTTTGTTGTTGTTCTTTCTATTTTAATTATTTGTTGTATTTTCCTTTTTAATTTATCATATGTTCAAATATTATGTTTAAGATACTATAAATTATTATAATTAACAACTTAAAATATTCTATTATAAATTTGAAAATTACGATAAATATATAGGTCACAATAAATAAGAGGTTACACCTTAAAATACTTTTTTTTTAAAAATAAAATCTTTAATTGACTCTTACAATTCTATCAGTGCCACGTGAAATTGAATAGATGGAACAACATATATTATTGAAAGTTACGTAAATAATACTATAAATCACAATAATTAACAACTGAAAATACTTTAAAATCATATAAGAAATTTGGTTAACTCTCCTATTTTCATACGTGTGACATAAATTAGAACAGAAGATGTAACATATATTATTCGAAAATAAAGTAAAAAAAACTATAAATCGCAACAAATTAACAACTTAAAATCTTTAAAAAAAAAAAACAAATACAATATTTAATTAACTCTCCAAATTCCATCTGTATCACATAAATTGAAACAAAGAAATACTCCCTCCGTCCCAATTTATGTGACACTTTTCAGATTTTGAGATTCAAACAAGACTATCTTTGATCGTAAATTTATCAATTACCTTTAGTTATTTCGAATTGTCAATTATTGTGACTTATAGTACTTTTTACGTAGTTTATAAATATATAAATTTCATTTAAAAAAAATTGAAGATTCCACGAGCAAATTTCCGATCAAACTTAAACTGTTTTATTCTCTAAAAATAAAAGTGTCACATAAATTGATATGGAAAAATTACTTGGATGAGTGCCTTTTAATAAATAATTACTGATTTTAGCGATACTTTTTATTTATTACCATTTATAGCAATACTATGTTAAATCTGCAATATGTATTAAAAGTGAATTAAGTATGCAATATATATGTATTAT
>JAJOOO010002807.1:0-16840 GCA_029582685.1 Solanum piurae
GGAGTTGTGCTTTGGTAGTGGCAAGTCTGAACTTGTATGCTACACAGACTCTGATTTGGGAGGAAATCTTGATAACTCAAAATCCACTTCTGGTTATTCGATCACTTTTGGAGGGGGAGCTATTTCTTGGCAATCAGGACTTCAGAAGTGCATAGCTCTATCTACCACAAAAGCTGAATATATTGCCATCACTGAAGGTGCCAAAGAATTGCTTTGGATGAAGGAGTTTATCAAAGATCTTGATTTTGAACAATCAAGGTTTGTCTTATTTTGTGATAATCAAAGTGTTATTTATCTGACCAAGCACTCTACCTTTCATTCTAAGTCCAAGCATATTACTAGAAAATATCATTGGATTAGAATGGCCCTGGAGGAGAAATTATTTGAGGTTGAGAAGATACACACTGATGACAATCCTTCATTTATTCTTACAAAAGTGGTGATCATAGACAAGCATGAGTTTTGTAGAAATGCGGCAGGCATGAAGCCTATCAAGAGTTCTTCCACTTGAAGTCCATTTGGCCCCTTTGTTGGGCTATTGCCCATGTTCCAGCCAAAGGCCCATGGCCTAATCCTACTTGAAAAAGAATTGAAATTATTGTCTTTATTTGGTTTCCAATTCTATTAGGAAAATGATTGGAATAGTAATCCTATTTGGAGTTGGTTTTGGCTTTGTAAGGAAAAGCACAACTCTATAAATAGAGGATGATCTTGAGAGAATAATTCAGATTGCTCATTAGTATTGTCTTTGAAAGACATTAGGATATAAGAGAGGTTTTTTGAGAGAGCTTTCAACAAGAGAGAAAAGAGAAGAAAAAGGATTATTTTGCTGCAGTCTTTTATTCCGACCACCAACCTTCAGATCGTGTTTCCTAATTCACTAACCGTTGGATCGGGCTGAAAGTTGGACTGAGTGTTCCTGACATCTTGTCAGTTGATTTGAACGGTGGAGATCGGATTCGGAAGTAAGAAAGATCCTGTTTTAGGTCCCGAACAGCAGCTGCGTTTGGGTAGTGTTTCTTTCTATTTATCTTTTATTGATGTAGCTATTGTTTGCTCTCTTTTGACACTTGTTGTGTAGCCATTAGAAGAATAATTGTAACTCTCTTATTGTTATACTGAAGCAATTCGGATCTTGTCGATCACGTGATGGTTATCTTCCTTTTGAAGGATTTTTCCACGTTAAACTTGGTGTTCTTTATTTTAGATTTTCGTTTTTATCTTTTGGTCACAACATGCATATGGTTTAACTCGACAACATACTTCTTTTGTACATATTGTTAATATATATTATAGTATGTTGTAAAGCTTATCTTGTCATATTCTTGTGCTCAATTAACTTAAATGTTTTAACTTTTTCATTGCCAGTCAGAATTTGGAGACGGTATAGAAAAACTTCTTGAAATGCGACAAAGATGTTTGTTACTGGACTGGTACTCAGAGGGAGCAGATAACACTATGAATTAACTTGATATTTTGTGCTATAGTTTGGTGGTCCTTGTGAATATTCCCTTGATAATTTATGTACTAAATTTTTGTTCATTTGTAGTGGGTAGAACTAACTTTGCACCTTGTACAGCTCTTTGATTTAGAAATTTATAGTAGCCATGACAATGAATAATTCCTACTCCCAGTGGCGGAGCCAGGATTTTCAATAAGGGGGTTCAAAATCTAAAAAAATAGATACACGAAGTAGCCGAAGGGGGTTCGACATCTACTATATATACTTAAAAAAATATTTTAACCATATATAAATCATATAATTTTTTGCCAAAGGGGGGTCGGATGACCCCCTCATTCTAAGGTGGCTCCGCCACTGCCTACTCCTATACATTTATGTCGATGTAAAAGAAAGCTCATATTTTTCATATGAAAGGCATTCTTTGGTGTAAATTTAAGTATTTGCTCAGCATACTTTTGCATTAATCTATATCTATAGTTGCAATATATTGATAATGTTTATACTTGACGGGTACCATCAGTTGTATTTGACGAAGTTGTGGATACAATGTCATTCCTTGGTATTTCGATCCCCACAGATGAAGATGGTCCCGATATGTTCACTGCAACTGAATCTGGCGTAACTGGTGTTGGCAGTTCAGGCAATGGTGGTGCTTGATCACGTGCGAAACTCGACATTAGAGGAGATGCCACTGGATCTGCTGTCCTTTTTCCAGAATATCTACTACGTCCACCCCACCCCACCCTAGGTGCCATATCTGCAATTTCAAAGTTAAATGTGGATGAAATAATATCATAATGATTGAATCATGATTGATCTAATTATAACAAGAATAGATAGTTAGTTGATATATCACTTCAAGAACAAGATCTCTCTGAAAATTTAAGAAAAAACGGGTTAATCTAGTTAGCAGATAAATTTATAAACACTTCTATAAATAAAATAATATCATCACTATTCCAAACATAGATCTAGAATCAGACTGGGAATAGTTGTTCAAACAAAACAACCAGGAGAACTATTAAAACAAAATAAGTATACTGGTAAAAGAGACGAAATATAAAATCAACTGATATACTACATTTTAGTAACTCTAACTCCTATATTTGAAGAGATTGGAGAACTTTGACTCTATTCACTGCCACTTTCATAGTACGCCTCTTCATTCTCATTTTGATCATCTAATTCTGATTCTAATTCATCATGAAACTCTGTCTCATCATCTAAATTATCATCCTCGTCTCTTAAGTTTATGAATTCGCCATTTGGATCATTCCGGACAATAGTTTCACTATCGGACACCACATCAAATCTTAAACCATATTCATCACATTGGAAAGGCTCTGCAACATCTACTAGAGGGGACCCTAAAGATGACGGAGGCATATCCACAATACCCCGAGCTTTTGTTTTGCACACAGCCCACCAATCACTCTTATCACGTCGTAAGCTAGGATTAGTAGCATAATACACTTGAGCCGCTTGCATTGCCAAAACAAATGGTTCGTACTTCCTCAATTTTCTTCTATGATTGATATCCACATAAGCGTCAATTTCTGCAGATCCGACTGGAAAAAATGTTCTCCATGATAGTTGAACATATATTTGAGGCAACTTTGTCAGGGTTACTCCTTATTTATGAAGGTAAAGTATACTTCATATATATTTTTAGTTTGCAATTTCTGGGAAGTTGTCTAGCCAGACTTGAATCATTTTTTAGCATGCAAAACGGTATCTATATAAATGTTTCTTTTGAATTCAATTGGGAGGTTATCCTGGAGAAGCTCCAATTTCATGCACACAACTTTATCAATATGGTCCTACACAGAGAAGGAAAACATCTTTCTACCAAGAGATGATAAGAGAAAAATCAAAAGGTCAAGCCTTTATCCGAAAGTGAGGTTTAGATGGAAACATCATATGTTATATCAGAATTTTCAAGTTCAGGACTGAAAATTGAATCACCCACACCAATAAAAAGATTATAAAAGATCAGTCTGCTTAAGTACCTACAGTTGAGCTTTGACAGGACTTTTAAATTGACACAATTGATATATAGTGTAACTTATATTCTCTTTTTATACATTTCTAACTATTTTTGTGTTGTCTAATTGTAGGAAGCATCTTCTTTATTAGTTTTGTGACTTTTGATGACTGAAAATAAAGAAACTTTCTGGGGTTGCCAATTGGTACAACAACTTTGTTCAGTAGGGAGGCCTATTATAGCGAAATAAAGTGGATGAAGACTCAAATATGATACACAAGTTATTCAACTTTTTTGCCCCTCATAGTTTCAGTTTTACAGGTAATCTGCCACTTTCTATTAAGTTTTTTTGTGCCACCAGGAAGAGTTGAGTCAGAAGAAAAGCTAGCAGCTTGTACTAGGGTGTTTTATGAGATGCTCGAGTAATCCACCCCATCGTTCTATTCAAACTATTGTCTAGCTATCATCAAGTAAATAGATTTTATATAACTTTTTTTGTTTGAAATTAACTAATAACATTATAATTTGTATTGCATGAGCTTACTTCATGAAAAGTTTTAAACTGTTTGTTGCAGATTACTAAAGCTCTGTAATTGTGCACAAAAATTAGAGTTGATATTATATGTTTTATAAGGAAAAATATAATAAGATTGGTTTTAGAGTCGCCACTTAATTTTTTAAGAAAAATCAAGAAAAACTGATTTTCAATTGATCAAAACAGGAAATCGATTGAAAATATTTAAAGGGGGTTCGAGGTTCTTATTAGCATTTCAGGAAGGGTTTGAAAGCACCCGAAATGCCCGTTAATACGCGGTTATCCGGCAATTAATCATTTTGCTAAAAAATTAACTTAATTTTAAATTGAGCAACTTTATAGTTGAGATCATTTTAAGGGAGAAAAGGGGAAATATTAAGACACTAAATCAGTTAAATACTTTGAAAATTTAATTTTTTTAAGGTAAAGGGAAATGAGTTCTTAATTAGTCGATTTTTAGAAGATCGATTCAGAATAGCTGTCTATCGGGGATATTAAATCGTAATAACCTTAAGATTAATAGCAAGTAATGACAAGTAAACAAATATAAAATGACAAAGTAGAGAGGAAAATTTGGGCCCAAGTCTCATTTCCTGTCCGCCTGGATCAGTACTTGGGCATATTTTGTTTTGAGCCAAAGGCCTAATTTTGCCACTTTTGTACCTGTCCTAGACTAAATTGAATTTTATTTCTTTGGGCCTTAGGCCCATCTTCCACCTGTCCTGAATTCTAACAAGATAATAATAAATAAAATGACGAAGGCTTAGGCCCAAAATAACAAAATACAACTTTTTAAAGAAGAATAGGCCTCTTTAAGCCCAATCTTTCAATTTCTCGATCTGTTGCTTCTTTCGAATTTGGGACATGTTCGTCGACTTTTATGGCTGATTGACTCGGATACAAGAGAATTGGGCCTCCATGGCCCAACGGAAAATGCAAGGGTAGAGTCCGTGAGGACCCGGACAGATTTCACATGCAAAGCGACAAACAAATTACAAAGTTAGCATATGAGAGAAAAATAATAATAATAATAATAATAATAAATAAAATAAAATTAATAACACATGCCAATCAAATCATTGTCAACCCAAACTTAAACAATAATTTTAAAAGAAAAACTGATTAAGAACCAACACTTCTCATATCTACAGTAATTTTAAAAAGGAAAACCGATTAGTAAATCACTACGAAAACATCTAGTGATTTCAATCCTTAATACTCAACAGTTAATTAGAAAATCAATTAGTTTCATAGTTTCTATAATACAAAATCAGTTACGCTCACTAGAAGATTGGTTGTCACAAGCTTGATAGTAATATTTGTAGAAGACATTTGAAAGCTCGTGATATAAAAAAAACATTGTAAATATATATATCCAAAATTTATATTAAGTCTATTATCTATATCTCATATGTTGTGTCTTACAAAGATATGTTCTCTAATTAGCTAGATCGTAAATGATGTTGTGACAATACATTTTTTTTTTTTTGAAACGTTGATTTAAAAGATTTTCATATTAATTTCAACAAAAGCTATAGCAAAGAACTCGTCTCTTAATGTAAATAAATCGAAACTTTTTTGCGGCATGTCTATGCCTCATTAATTAATCAATTTAAATCTTTTGTTGACATCAACAATTATCAGTTAATTAAATTGCTTTGGTAAACAATATCTGTAATGTTTTCCTCTATCTCCTTTATCAAGGCCACACAAAATTAATTTTAAACTAACCACTATACATTTCTTTTAGATACCTCATTATTATCCAATAAAGTAGTAAAGTAGATCATTGTTATCCAATAAAGTAGTTCAAAAATCTTAAACTAACAACATCAAACATGCTAGTTCAAGTGACTATAATTTTTTCCTAATCAAAACAAAGGGAAGCAGTGACACTACTTTATGAGATAAATATCACAGACCAAACTAGATGGATAAAACACTTCCAAATTCAAATTAGGACATCGATTATCACTTCTATGTAAAACAAAATTCTTGTCATGTATTGAATAACCACTTTTCTGAATAAAACAGATGCATTTTCACATACTTGAATTGGCACTTTGATATGAGAGATGAAAATCAATGTAGAACGGACATATGGTTCTAAACCATTGTTAATGCAAAAATCTTAAATTAGTAACTTAACGTCAGAGAACTAGAATCATGCCTGATTCTCAGAGATCAGCAGAGAACATCACTTAAAAAAAAAGAACCAGTCACTAGCAACAAAGGCAACAACAAGAACGAACACATGAAAAGCCATATAGGAAAATGAGTGTAAAAGGGAACGTCGTTACCGTTCTTGGAACAGCGAACGCTGGACAGCTGCGAGCCTGAATGACGACTTCACCCCGGAAACCCGAACACTAGCAAAGACTAGGAAATCTAGGCAGAAAATTGAACTAAAACACCGAAACTATTGTCCCCCTTTGCTTTCGAAATGTGTTTAGTGTATTTTAAGAAAATGGTTTTGCTCAAACTCTCTTTGTGTTCTCTTGCTAAGTGAAATCCAACTAAAAAATTTCCAACTTTTCAATTCTCCAAAAATTTCCCCGAACAAATAATAAAGAGGATGTATATATAGGGGAAGATATTAGGGTTTACGCTTTTGAGGGGGAAATCGGATAGAAGCAGGGCAAAAACGGAATTCCCCTCTTTTTCCAATTCAAATTTTCAAAATCTTTTTCAAGGAACAGGGAGCAGCTGGTTTGGTACGAAAATTCCTCCAAAATCCCAGAAAATCCGAGGCAGCAAGGCTGCTGCGCACAGATGTTGTTGACATTTTGGACTGCTGAAGAAGAAGAGAATGCAGGTGGGGTCGTCTGGTTTTGCACGCTGCTATCGTTGAAATTAAAGGGAAAAGGGGATGGGGCCGGGTCAAGGGAATTGGGTCGGTTTGGTGGGGCTGTATGGGTCATATTAGAGAAATGGAATGGGCTGCTGAAAATAATGGAATGGGGCTATTTGGACATTTGAATTGGAACGTTGGGAAATTAAAATGGGTCTGAAAGTGGGCCAAGTTGGGTCCAAAAATTGGAAGAAAAGGTTTACGGGAGTAGGCAAAACGTACTTGACATTACATTTACAAAAATGGTCAAACGAATTTCAATTGTAGCCAAACAAAATTAAGAACATAGTCGAGTCGATTAAATTAGTAAATTTGACTACTAATTAAATAGGACGAATTAATATAATTAATTAATGAGCTTCTTAATCTTAACAAAATAAAATAATTAATTTAATTGTAAACTAGTCGATTTAAATAAAAAACTAATTAATTCAAAGTTAAAACTATAATTCAAATAAAACTAAATAAATAAAATATTTATTTTAATGATGTGGAAATTTTGATATGATTTTCAAATATTTATAAAATATATCAATAAATATATAAGAACCATGTGTTACTTAAATCTTATAAAAATGACTAAAATCACTTCAAAACTTTAAAAATATAAACTAATTATTCTAAATCATTTGAAATCTAAGAAGCTCGAAAATTAATTTCTATCGGGGAGGATCAAAATTGGGTGTCAACAACTGTCCCTCATTTTACTTGGATTGATGCAAGAAATTCGAGGAAAATGAAATTGGCAAATCCAATTTTAACCGACCACATTTTCATCTTTTCTGAAAAAAATATTTGGTACAGACTTTAGGTATTATGGCTGAATCCTGGAAATGGGTTTTCTACGTATCTCAGGCTATATGAGAATTCAGGCCACTTGTAGTTTGCTATGCTTGATTTCACGCATGATTTTAAAAGAGTTCCAAAGCCATCCCAATACTGAATTATGAAGGCACCAGAATGCTCGAGAATAAGGTGTAAGAGTGAATGTTGGAATGCAGCTAAGCATTGATCCCGCCTACATATCTCTCAACTTAGGAAATCAGGTTGCATACAATTCGACTCAATCGGTTGAAAAGGAAATCTATTATGCTAGATCACCTTCGGTTCTGGAAGAGTGACAAATCGGTCGAGTATGAAAAAGTGGCTTGCAACCTCTTAGCCATGAATGTGGCGCGCTTCACACCCATAATTAAGATCTTACACGGACATAATTTCCAAAGCTCTTTGTGCATTGTCACTCAGATTGGGAAGCTGCTTTCGGTAGAGACCAAAAAATTTCTGGATGCGAAACTGAAACTGACAAACCCAAGGAAAAACCCACATGCCTTCTGATAGGGGTGTGGTTTGATTGTGGCAGAAGTCGCTCTTCTGCTCGCGTCCTAAGAGTTTGGCACTCCTCTTTGGACTATGTCCCAGTTCGCTGCTAAGAAAAAGTTCCACGTTGTGCTGCATCCTTTTTGATGTCGTCCGCACCTGTGGTTTGTTTTGGAGAATTCATCCTTTCGAATGCTCTCGACAAAGACTGAGATAAAACTCATTAGCATAAAAATGCAATTCAAATGGGAGATAGTGTCTGTTACCGTGTTGACACTTAACTGCTCTCCTTGAACATTTGACGTCAACTCCATCGAGTTTGACGTAAAGCAAATAAAGCTTGTGTCTCATATTTGTAATATAATCTTCAATGTTCTATTCTTTTGATGCCAAAGCAATAAAATAGGCTGATGTAATATCTTGATAGTTCTCTTGATGTCGTCTTCGCAAAGGAAAATGATGCAGTTGATGTTGATTCTCTTGTGATGGGTAAATCTTTCTCTTGCGATGCATAACTCCTTCTCTTGCTATGCATGAATCCTTCTCTTGCGATGTATGAATCTTTTTCTCGCGAAGCATGAATCTTCTTTTGCAATGCATGAATCTCTTTCCTCGCGATGCATAAATCCTTTTCCTGCGATGCATGAATCTTCTCTTGCAATGAATGAATCTCCTCTTGCAATGCATGAATCACTTTTCTTGCGATGCATGAATCTTTTTTCCACGATGCATGAATCTTCTCTTGTGATATATGAATTCCTTTCCCGCGATGCATGAATCTTCTCTTGCGATGCATGAATCTTTTTTCTCGCGATGCATGAATCTTTTTCCCGCAATGCATGACTTCTTTCTCTTGCGATGCATGGCTTTTTTTTCTTGCTATGCATGACTTTTCTCTTGCTATGCATGGCTTCTGCTCTTTCTATGCATGACTTATCTGCGATGCATGATTTATCTCTCTGTTGTGCATGTTTTCCTCTTGCTACGCATAACTTCTCCGCGATGCATGATTTCTCTGCGATGCATGATTTATCTCTCTGTTGTGCATGGCTTCCTCTTGCTATGCATGACTTCTCCGCGATGCATGATTTCTCTGCGATGCATGATTTCTCTGCGATGCATGATTTCTCTACGATGCATGATTTCTCTGCGATGCATGATTTATCTCTCCGTTGTGCATGGCTTCCTCTTGCTATGCATGACTTCTCCGCGATGCATGATTTCTCTGCGATGCATGACTTATCTCTCTGTTGTGCATGGCTTCCTCTTGCTATGCATGGATCTTTGATGATGCCTCTCATATACCGAACGAAGATGATGCTTCACCCAACAACATAGGTGATCTTCTGGGTATCTCTTGGACGGCGGTATCTTCTCAATCGACAATATAAATAAAAATGACCCTCAGAGTAGTGGTATCATCTCATTTGACAATACGATATAAATGACTCTCCGGGTAGTGATATCATCTCAATCGACAATATAAATATAAATGACCCTCGGAGTAGTGGTATCATCTCATTTGACAATAAGACATAAATGACTCTCCGGGTAGTGATATCGTCTCAATCGACAATATAAATAAAAATGACCCTCGGAGTAGTGGTATCATCTCATTTGACAATACGATATAAATGACTCTCCGGATAGTGATATAGTCTCAATCGACAATATAAATAAAAATGACCCTCGGAGTAGTGGTATCATCTCATTCGACAATAAAATATAAATAACCTTCAGGGTAAGAATATTATCATATCTGACAATATAGTGCCGATAGACATCTTCCAGGTATCTCTAATTGCCGGAAAATAATAATATTGCTCTCTTCGTGGTTTTCATTTGTTCCATCTCCGAACATAGTTGCAATGTTCACTATGGACCTTGACTTGGTGAGAATTTGAATAAAGTAATGCTACTCATATTCCCAATTCTTGGTATAAGAAGCATGAAATATTTCCTGCATCCACAAAAAAGTTATTAATTTTTGGGAGTTCTTCGCTCTTTTGACTTCTCCGTATTCATTGAATGGTGGAATATGTTGATTTTGAGGTAAACCTATGGAGCTACTTCCACAGAAAAATTGTTAGTTTTTAAAAGTGAACTGATCTGTGTTGATCTCTTCGATTGTCTTCTCCTTGTCTTGCTATCTCCGGTTGATTTTTCTAATCTCCCGCTTCTTGATAGAGGAGACAAAATATTTTTATGCAAAGAAAATAATTGAAATATGGAGGGGAAGTTTTTAAGGAAAATAGATTTTCAAAAGTAATGTTTTGGAAAAAGTCACTGCCAAGTGTCATGTCACGTCAAGTTTAATGAACGTCATTCGGAGTTGATGTCTTGAGGTCTATCTGATTACTTGTTGGGAAGTATTCAAAGTTGCTCTAAACCGCCGGTAAACCCTGTTGAAATTTTGAAGCCATCCTCAAAATTTCTGTCCCAGTTAACTGTTTTGGCTTATCTTTAACCGTTGGTGAGCAAATCACGGAATTTTTGAGGTCCTCTAAATATTCTGTCTCAGTTGCAAATCTCAAAGTAACTTCAGTCTTGACTTGTTGGAGAAATTCTTCTTCTCGAGAATTTTTGAGTCCCTCTCAAAAATTCTGTCCCAATTTCTATTATAAAGAGAAATAGAAATCTTACGGGAAATATGACCGAACCCTCGTGGTGCCTACGTATCCCGTTGAGACAGGAATCAGGTCAAACGTAGTTCCCCCTCTCGAGGATCAACAAAAATAAGAAAAATTACAAAGAAACCAACCGAAACCGACATAGGCCGCCTACGTATCTCATTCTTGAGAATTCAGGTCGAACGTAGTTCAAGTACAAAGAAATATTAAAAGGGAATAAAAGAGTGACCGAGGCCGACATAGACCGCCTACGTATCTCATTTTTGAGAATCAGGTCAGACGTAGTTCATTACAAAAGGGATAAAATTCTAAACAAAGCAACTACAAACAAATGGAACGATTACAGAGAAATGACAGAAATACAAACTGAAATCTTCACACATAGTATCTCTTGACAGCATCTGAGTTGATTGGTTTCGGCCATTCGGTGCCATCCATCTCCGACAGGACCAAGGCACCTCCAGATAACACTTTGCGAACCATGTAGGGTCCTTGCCAATTTGGTGCAAATTTTCCTTCGTACTCATCTTGATGAGGGAAAATGCGTTTGAGAACTAACTGACCAACCTCAAATATTCTGGCTCTTACTTTCTTGTGGAAAGCACGAATCATTCTCTGTTGATACAGTTGACCATGACAAACAACAACTATTCTCTTCTCATCAATCATTGTTAACTGATCAATCCACTTGCGAACCCATTCAGCATCACTCAATTCAGCTTCTTGGATGATTCTCAATGAAGGTATTTCAACTTCTGCAGGTATAACTGCTTCTGTTCCATATACTAGCAAATATGGAGTAGCTCCAACTGATGTTCTGACAGTCGTCCGATAACCCAATAAAGCATATGGAAGCATCTCATGCCAACCTCTGCAATTATCAATCATTTTCCTCAAAATCTTCTTTATGTTCTTGTTGGCTGCTTCTACGGCTCCATTCATTTGGGGACGATAAGTGGTTGAGTTTCGGTGAGTAATCTTGAATTGTTCACATATCTCTCTCATCAAGTGACTATTGAGATTTACTCCATTATCAGTAATGATAGATTCTGGTACTCCGAATCTACATATCAAATTGTTGCGAACAAAATCAGCTACAACCTTCTTGGTTACCGACTTATACGAAGCTGCTTCCACCCACTTGGTGAAGTAGTCGATGGCAACCAAAATGAATCTGTGTCCGTTGGAGGCGGCTGGCTCTATTGGACCAATGACATCCATGCCCCAAGCTACAAACGGCCAAGGTGAACTCATAGCATTGAGTTCGTGAGGTGGCACTCAAATCAAATCACCATGCACTTGACATTTATGATATTTCTACACAAACTTGCAACAATCGTGCTCCATAGTCATCCAAAAATAACCGGCTCGGAGGATCTTTCTTGCCAAAGTGAGTCCATTCATATGAGTACCACAGACTCCGGCATGTATTTGTTCTAGAAGCTTTGTAGCTTCACTAACTTCAACACATCTGAGAAGTCCTAAATCTGGAGTCCTCCTATAAAGGATTTCCCCACTTGCAAAGAAATTAAGGGCCATACGACGTATCGACTTCTTCTGGTTGAATGTTGCATTCTCAGGATAAGCCCCGGTCTCTAAATACTTCTTGATGTCAAAATACCAAGGCGAGCCATCTGGTTCTGCTTCGACATGTGAACAATGGGCAGGCTGCTCTTTTACCTCTATATCCAAGGGATCAATATAACTTGTATCTGGATGTTTAATCATCGAGGCAATGGTGGCGAGGGCATCGGCCAACTCGTTTTGTGTCCTGGGAGTGTGTCTGAACTCAATATTGCGGAACCTTTTGCACAACTTCTGTATGTACTGTACGTATGGTGTGATCTTTGGGTTCTTCACGGCCCATTCTCCTTGAACTTGGTGAATCAGCAGATCTGAATCTCCGATAACCAACAACTCATGAACACTCATGTCGATGGCCATCTTCAAACCGAGGATGCAAGATTCATACTCAGCCATGTTATTCGTGCAATTAAATCGGAGTTTAGCCGCCATAGGATAATGTTGACCGGACTCTGATACTAAGACCGCTACGATACCTTTCCCTTGGTGATTTGCCGCTCCATCAAAGAATACTCTCCAACCAGGGTATGCTTCAGAAATATCTTCACCCACAAATGCGACTTCTTCATCGGGGAAATAAGTCTTTAGCGGTTCATACTCTTCATCAACTGGATTCTCCGCAAGATGATCAGCCAAGACTTGTGCTTTTATCGCTTTCTGGGTCACATACACAATGTCAAACTCACTCAAAAGCATTTGCCATTTTTCCAACTTCCCGGTCAGCATTGCCTTCTGGAAGATATACTTCAACGGGTTCATCCTGGAAATAAGGTATGTGGTATAAGAGGACAAATAATGTCTCAATTTTTTGAGCAATCCACGTCAAAGCACAACATGTTCACTCCAAAAGAGTGTAACGAGCCTCATATGGAGTGAACTTTTTGCTCAAGTAATAAATGGCTCGCTCTTTCTTCCCAGTCTCATCATGTTGACCAAGCACGCATCCCAATGCATTATCTAAGACTGATAAATATAACAATAATGGGCTCCCTTCTCGTGGAGGGACCAACACCGGTGGATTGGACAAATAGTTCTTGATGGCATCAAAAGCAGTTTGACATTCTCCGGTCCACTTGGTCGAGGCATCCTTTTTCAACAACTTGAAGATTGGCTCACACACCACGGTGGACTGAGCTATAAATCGACTGATGTAGTTCAACCTTTCCAGAAAACTCATCACCTCTTTCTTGGTCCTCGGAGGAGGTAATTCCTGGATCACCTTGATCTTGGAAGGGTCTAGCTCAATGCCCCTTCTGCTGACTATAAATCCCAACAACTTACCAGCTGGCACTCCAAAAGCACACTTGGCGGGATTTAACTTCAAATTATATCGGCGTAAACGATCGAAGAATTTCCTCAAGTGAGTCAAGTGATCCGAACTCTCGCGGGACTTGATTATGACATCATCTACATATACCTCGATCTCCTTATGAATCATATCGTGGAATATGGTTGTCATTGCCCTCATGTAGGTGGCACCAGCATTCTTGAGACCAAACGGCATCTCCCGATAATGATATACACCCCAAGGCGTAATGAAAGCTGTCTTTTCTGCGTATTCTTCATCCATCAAGATCTGGTGGTAACCCGCATAACAATCCACAAATGACTGCATCTCATGCTTAGCACAGTTATCAATGAGAATGTGAATGTTCGGCAATGGAAAATTATCTTTCGGGCTAGCTTTGTTGAGATCTCTGTAGTCAACACAAATTCTAATTTTCCCGTCTTTCTTGGCAATCGGAACATCGTTGGCTAACCAAGTCGGATATTGTGTTACCTCCACTACTTGAGACTCGATCTGTTTGGTAATCTCCTCTTTGATCTTTAAACTCAACTCAGGCTTGAACTTCCGAGTCTTTTGTTTTACTGGACTGAAGTCTGGATTAATCGGCAACTTGTGGGATACCATATTCGTACTCAATCCTGGCATATCTCTGTAAGACCAGGCAAATACATCAATGTATTCTCTGAGCAAACGAACCAGGTCTCTTTTTTGAGCTTCAGTCAGATGGACACTGATTCTTACTTCTTTAACACATTCTTCATCTCCAAGATTCACAGTTTCGGTTTCCTCTAAATTTGGCTTGTGTTGATTCTCAAATTGTCGAAACTCTTCGACAACATGTTCGGGAACCTCATTTTCTTCTTCATGTTCCTTGCACTCATCATCACCTGCCTCATTTCGTTCACTCGGTTCATGACATGAAATGACATTGGCAGGTTTTAAATTAATATTACTGAAATTATAAACAAACAAAGTTAGGAAAGTAAAATATAAACATATAAGTAAGAAAATTTTAGATAAAAGAGGCTTTCATTAAAATTGAAAAACCATAACAGACTTTGGCCACGGCTAAGGGCCGTTTTGCCTTTTTTAAACATCACAAGAGAATTTAAAACTTCAAACAAATAAACTGCATAAATGGTGGGTCTCGGGCCTCTTTCGGACTACCACCGATTTTAAAAACAAATAAGAACACATGTCCTTTCTACCCAAATGAACGGGAAAGCAGGAACGGTGTGGAAGTCCAATTTTGCAATTGCTCCTCAGGTTCTGTATCACGAATGCCTGATGTCCCAGCCTCTTCCTCGATGACCGCATCAATCTCTTCAAAAATCTCCGAGATTCCTTCCCCCAAACCGTTGTCGATGGCATATTCCCGCACCGGGAATGACTGGTACATATGAGGAATTGGCCTGGCTAATACTTGATCAACACTCTTGTTCTTCATCTCTGCTTCCTCATCTGTTGGGACATATCCCAAACCAAACTTTGCTCCTTTGGTGGGAATTTGGATAGGCTCGACAATCCCTTGAAAATGCTTTCCCAATCCGAGACCTGGTTCAAAATCGCTTCGAAGCATGACAGTAGCAATCATCTTATACACAGAAGGCATAGAGGGCTGTGGAGCCAAATCATCACCGGTGGCATTTATCAGCTCCATCGTGTAGAAATCACAACCTCGAGAGACATCATCAACAATCGGTGCATACTTGTTGGAATGGCTCCCTTCACCATAAATGACCAATTCCTGGTCCTTCCAAACAAAATTCATTAGCTGGTGAAGGGTAGACGACACAGCCCCAGCCATGTGGATAAACGGTCTTCCCAGAAGCAAATTATAGCTGGTGTTGATATCCAACACCTGGAACTCCACAATAAAATCTGCAGGACCCACCTGAATATCCAAATTTACTGCACCCAATGTGTCTCTTTGCACTCCATCAAAGGCCCTCACATTGACTTGGTTCTGGCGAAGCTTTCCCAAGTCAGATTTCAGTTGTCTCAAAGTCGAAAGTGGGAAAATATTAAGACCGGATCTGTCATCGACCAAGACACAATTTATTATCTTGTCTCGACACTTACAGGTGACGTGCAGAGCTTTGTTATGCATCTTGCCTTCAAAGGGCAGCTCTTCGTCACAAAAACTGATTCGGTGTCCCCGAATGACCTGGTTTATCATGGCTGCTAGATTGTCGCTGTTGGTGCCCACGGGCACATATGTGTCATCAAGAGCCTTCATCAAAGTCTGCCTATGCAACTGCGAACTCATCAATAAGGCCCATACAGAAATCTGGGCCGGTGTCTTTTCTAGATGTTTGACAATCGAATAATCCTTCGGCTGCATCTTCCTCCAGAACTCTTCGGCTTCGGCTTCACTAATCGGCCTTTTGGTCTGATCTTTCTTCTGCGCCCCCTGGGCTAACTCTTCTGGCGTGTAGCACCGGCCGGATCTGGTCATACCCTGGGTAATAGCTGTCTCGATCACAAACTTTGGTCGAGTAAGAGTTTCTTGTGGCACCAAGGCAACAGCCTTCTCGGGTATCAGAATTACAAACTCTTTCTTCTCTTTAATGCTTAAGGAGGCCACGGCCCTTTCCAATTCATCAGGAACGACTGAAACTATCGTCTTTGTTACGCACCAATCGTCATCTGTCTCTATCATATTAATAGTGACGCCTCCATGATTTGGCAAAGGATTACTATTGACGTTGGGCGCAACCGTCTGAAGAGAGACCACGTTCTGATCGATCAAATCCTGAATCTTATGCTTCAAGTTGATACAGTCCTCGGTATCATGTACAACACTGTTGGAGTGATATGCGCACCTCTGATCAGGCCTGTAAAACTTTGAACTGGTGTCAACCGGCTTGGGACCTACTGGATGAATAAATCCTGCAGCGGTCAACCGTTCAAAAGCTGAGTCCGACTCTCAATGAGGGGAGTGAAGTTACGGGCTGGTTTTTTCTCAAATCTCGGATGGGAGTCGTAGTTGCGTTGTTGGGGAGGAGGCATCTGACGATAATTTGTGGTGTTTGGGCGATGAGCTTGGTATCTGGGATAGGAATTTGTTGGGTAGTTTGGTTGTGGAGCTTGGTAAGTGGAAGGATTATTTTGGTATTGTGGAGCTGGGGTTTGGTACATTGGAGGAGGAGTTTGGTAATTTGTTTGAACGTTGGCACAATTGGGAGC
>JAJOOO010002808.1:0-25875 GCA_029582685.1 Solanum piurae
TTATCTAGATCCACATGCTCTATATTTTTAATGTTTTTTGAATTTTCATATAGTATATGTTAGACTATAACTTAGTGATTGCTTTGTCAACTTTAATTTTTGGATCTTGGAGAGAGACTAACCTCTAATTTTGTTAAATATTCAAACTTGATCCGAAATTGGTCTATATACTTAAAAAAGTTGTCCAAAGTATATGAGCTGGCAGCATTATTATATGGAAAAGTAAAGTGAGTTTTCATGGAAAATTGAAAACAATTAAAGAAAATGCACAGTAAACTCCTTTAATTTGTAGTTGTAATTGTTAATGCATATAATGAGACATAAATTATAATAAAGCCTATAATATATAGGTGTAATAATAATTGGGCGGGGCCAAGTGTATGAAGTTCCTATTACAATTAACTCAAATTAAATTTTGTACAACAACAGTTACAATAAAGATAGTGCATCACTGGTCAATGGTCAATGCTGAGCTGCTGTAAGTTTTATATTCTCGTTCGTTTATTTTTATTTATCATTTATTTTTAAAATAAATTTTTATTTTTACTTATTATTTTTATCATATTAAGAAAAATAATAAGTAATTTATTTTCAATGTTTATCCTTATTATTAAATATTTATTTTCTAAATCATTTTTTAAGACATCATTTAATAGAGATAGTTTGGTAAAAAAATAGTTATATCAATAATTATTTTTTTAATGGTGTGTCAAGTTAAACTGTGACAAGTAAAAGTAAACTGATAGAGTATTTTGGGTGGTTTGGTGAGCATGATGGATAATATCATAGGAGAATTGAGATTATTTTACTTGATCTTTGTGATGAAATAAAAAAAAATTGAAATTAGATAATATATCAACACAAACATGAAATGAAATTAGTTTCAAATTTTATTTTGAAATTACTATCTTTATCGAAACGATGTGTTAAGTCCCATATATATTAATGCTTCCCTACTTTCTGGTTCAGTTAAAAAAAAACTGGTACTAGTTTTTATTTTACTAGTCTCTTATCTTTTTACCTTTTCAACTTTTATCCCAAAATTAGCATTACTTTTGAAATGTGAGCTAATCAAATGGAGGTGGAAAAAAAAAGAAGACAAAAATCTCTACTGCAGAGATTCTGTTTTGAATTCTCTCGGTGGGATAGTTCAAATGTTAAAATGTGTAGAATAGTTTCAAACTCAAACATGTTACCCCCTCAGTTTCTATTTATATATGTTACCATCTATTCATATGTTATTATTTTTTATTTCAAAAGAAATTAAATAAGTTTATTATTTTAAGTTTATTTTTTTGAAGTTTTATTAATTTGACCAATGAACATGAATTATTCACCTGTTTGGTTACTGTATAAGAGTACATTTTATTCATGAATAAAAATTTGTATTAGTTTTACTATGTTTGGTAGAAGTTTTTTATTCTGTTGAAAAGTCAACATTACTTATACCATGTTTGGTTGGTAGGGTTCTAAATGTTGTATAAAAGTTATTCATGTATTAATTTTATACAAGTGTTTGGTTGTGTTTTTTGTAATCCTACATAATTAATAACAACATAACTTATGAGAAATTTATGTATAAGTTATGTGGGGTAGAAAGTGGAATAAATTATGCGGGTATTAGTTATACATGTATTAAAATAGTAAATTACACATTTACCCCTATTAAATTATTTTTAAATCATTATTTATTGAGAACTTTACCTAACTATACTATTTTCCTAACTTTTTTTTTCCTTTTTTTAAATACACGAACAACCTTTTCCTAAGCGCCAAAGCTCGTGCTAAATTTAATCGTCGTTAGTGTTGCAGTTTAGCCTTTTGTATTTTCTATCCATGGCAATTTGTGTCAAATCAACGGAAAAATCTTTATTTTTGTAAGAAAATTCTGTATTTTGTTTTTGTTTCTTCTTTACTGAAGAACCTTTTTCTTGTTTTTGTTTTCATTTGAATTTCAAATTTAAATATTTTATTAATACTATGAATTGGATTGTATATATTTTAACGGCTCATATGCTAATCATATATAATCGTTATATATTATTAATATATTCCACATATTTAATTAACATGTATTATTATTTTGTTTATGACGTGAATTTATACCTAATTCATATATTAGGTATACTAAAATATATAAACAATATATACAATATATTGATAGAATATTTAAATTATATAAAATAGGATATTATAATGTACTTGAAATATATTAATGATATTTTATTTTTATAAGCTATAAACATAAAAAAAAAAATAGCAAAAAGAAAAAACAGAAGTCCAGTTTAGTATAGAGGGAGCATTTTTTTCTTGGGAAAAGGCTCAAATATGTCATTGAACTTTTAGAAAATATTTATTTATGTCATCTGTTAAAAGTTTGGCTCATCTATGTCATTATCGTTTAAGAAAAAGCTCATTCATGCCATTATTTTTAACAGTGGTTTTGCAAAACCATTTTTTACACGTGACCAATTATAATTCGGCCACGTCATTATTATTTTTATAAAAAAAAAATCAAAATTCTGAATAAAAATTGAATTAAAATAACCCATCCAAGTAAAAACCCACCCAAATTTTAAAAAATTCCTATAACCCATCAATAACCCAATTCTTCCATTCCCAATCTTTTTACGGGTGGTAATGTTGTCTGTACAATTCACTGGACCAGGAACTATTCCGGGTGGTAATGACCGGAAAATTCTTGAGTAAAGCCACTACTGAGGAATTGGAAGGGAGGGATGGACAAGCTTTTGCGATCGACCAAGATAATTGGAGCGACTGAGTAGCTCACGAAATTTCTGAGGTTCCATGTCAAGTTCAACTTTCAGTTTTCTTCACTGTACATTTGCTTGAGCAAATATGTAATAAACTGGAATCTGATGTTGTACAACAAGGTCCTATTTCTATTTGAAACGCTCAAATAATGCCATTGTTTGTTATGTTTTTTAAAAAAAAATTGGGTTATATTTGTAATTTTATGTTATGTTATAACATTTAAATTCTTACCATCCTTAACAATTTTAATATTTTCTTTTATTTAGTTTTTTCATATGTAGGCCGATTGGCTAAATCATATAATAATATTATGTTTTTAGTATAAGTTTTTGTCATTTGATTTATCAACCATATGATATGCAATTGTAAGCTTCCGCATGACGCCTTAATAAATCTCCATTTTTGCAGATATCTGATTTATAGTACCTTGACCTAGTTAAGATGCTAATGTAATCTTACAATAATTGGTTTATACATGGACAGAGAAGCCAACCAACTTATGAAAATGAAAAGTGTGAGGCTGTGTGCTTGTAAAACATCATTTACACCTGTTGTGAAAAGTCCTTTTGAGGTTCAACTTGCATGCATTGAGAAATTATTTGTTTATGAATTTTTGACTACCAGGAGAAGGAAAAAAATATGCCGCTTGAAGATGAAAGAGAATATTTGAAGTTGATGTTCTCTTTTGCTTTTCACCTTTCATATTGTTCTTACTTCCTTTTTTTCCTTTTAATTGTGGATGCTTATTTTTGCTCTCACAGAACCCAAAGATGCTCTTTGCAAGAAATACAAGCAATCAACTTGAATAATGTAAGCTTTTAACTCAGTGTTGTTTAGCTCTAACGTATGATATTTCATTCCTCTGAAAAAAGAAGTTTTCCTGTCTTTATCCCCAACACATTCACAGGAAAAAAGGGAAAGAGATGATGAAGAAGAAGAAGTCATTCTTGATAAAAAAAAATGATACTCCATTCTGATGCACTGGATCAAAATCAGTCAATTTACCGCGAAACGATTTGTTTTGATGTTACAGGTCAATTTACAGTTTACCGAGAATGCACTTCGAGTTATTGTTGAGTAAAGCATTGCCAAAAATACTGGTGAACGAGGCTTAAGATCCATACTAGAAAGTATTCTGACTGAAGATGTTTGAGGTATTGCATGACACCACAACTTTTTGTATTTGGTGTTAATTCTGGAAGAGCTTGGAAAAATGTCACCCATTTTTCTCTTATCACATTGAGGCAACTATAGGGAGGAAATATGTCACCTTTTATTTGAGAGTTTGAAGTACTTGCTTTTGAGTATTACTTTTAAAATTTTACTTGAGCACCCATGAGTACACATGGCTGGCTATCTTATGTAGAACTTTTCTCCAAATTTCCAAAATGAACCTAAACATGACTTTTACCTGTCTTTTGAAATGTGCCTAAATATTGGTTTCAAAGGCTCGTGTTTCATTGTCAAGTAGACTACATGGTTTCTCTTTTGTAATCTGGTTCACTTTTGCACTATCAGCAGCATAGTTATTCAATTATTTTTTGGTGTTCATGTTTGTTTGCACGCTGCTGACTTCAATGTCGAAGCAGCTCAGCAAGAGGTTGTCTACATAGATGAAGTTGATAAAATAGCTAAACAGTCCAAAAATTATTATCTACTTTATGAATTTGGATAATTGACTTTAAAGTAATCATTCTCATCAGTAATCTCTATAGGCTGAGAGCCTTAACATTATCAGAGATGTATCTGAGGTGGACGTCCAACAGGCGCTGCCGAAGATGCTTGAAGGAACTGTGAGTATTTATTGCAAACTATTTTCTGTTCGTTCCAAAATTGCCTATTACTCTTGTAAACATGTTCTCAAATTCATATCTGTAGTTCCTTGACTTCAAATATGTTCTCTTTTGAAGCATTTTTCGGAGATCAATAAGCTCACTTGCTGAGTTTATCTTTATTTCTTTTTCAGATTGTAAGTGTACCTGATAATAGAGCAAGGAAGCATCTGCGTGGCGATACTATTCAGGTATACTGAATCTATTATGGCCTCTTTTATCTATCTTTTCCTATTTAAAAATTGCAGGTAAACAGTTTTGTGGGAAAAACACTAACCACTTGCTATTTGGATGGTAATATAGTTTAGTGCTTTTTAGAATCTATTTGATTAAGTTGGGGGTGAAATACAATCTCTACTGGGAAAGATTGTTTAGCCAAGAAAAATCAGATGTCGGCCACTGACCTATCCAACAAACAAGAAACAACACTTCTTCAGCTAAACTACACTTATGTTGGGAGTGGGAAGTCAAGTCAAATGCTGGTTTATATGCCTTGCAGCAATTATCTACGAAGACTGTGAAGTTGTAACGAACTGGACATTAATTGTTCATTAGCTTGTCACTGTTCTTTTCTAGATGTTGAATGCTCTTTATATTTTTTCATAGACTAATTTGCAGATAGCTAAAGATATCCTTTGTATCTGTGGTGGGGCTTTTGTGGTTTAGAGAAGACAATTGCAGTAAGGTTATCTTGTCATACTGAATTAATTTCATGAAACACATTTAGGTTAAGTGACATAGTATGGTTCAGCTTATCATTCCCTAACTCCCAGATGACAAGATTCTTCAATTGGATCCGGAGCACCTGTTCAAGCTAACATGAGAATTGGTGGTCTAACTGATGCTGCAGTTACATCATCACAATAGAAATTTTGTGACTTGAGCATAGTTTTCTTTTCCGGATCACTATTTTGTAAATCTAGTGATTTTTATTCTCGTGAAATTTTAAAAGCTAAGTGCATCAGAAGCATTTGTTTGACATTGCTTTCTGTATCTAGGTAGAAAGTGATGATCTCACTGCGTATGGACTCATACCTGAATTTGTGGGGCAGTTTCCAGTTTCAGGAGTTTGATGGATGTTCTAATCACTACTTTTAGGCTTTTTTCTAGGGTTGTAATTGTTTTTGTGGTGAAATACTTGGCTAAGATCAAATATATTTCTGGGTTCTTAATTGTTTTTATTTTTCCTTTAAATGAGTTGAATGCCTGCCGTTGGATGGTATTGTTTTTATTTTTCCTAAAATATATGAAGATTAATAATCAGTATGTATTATAGTTAAGTAGCTACAGTGGGTTGGTCATAGCAGTTATATATTATGTGTGACTTTTCATGTTTCTGTTTCCCCACTCTTAGAACTCTTCTTTTCCTGTGACTTTAGGTGCTATCATGGACTCTTAGCTGACATTAAGAAGGGAAGGGAAGGGAAGTAAATTCAATATGTTCTGTTAAAAGGTAGACTCTTCCAATATTTGCATTTTCTCTCTTTCTTTAATCCTTTTTTCGGTGTTGACATTAGTAAAATCATCTTTCTCCCTCAAGAATTGGAGCTTGAGGTGCTGGTGCCAACAACAATTACATAATCAAAATTCTACAAATAATCCTCCATCCTTTCAGATTCTTTGCATTCATAGTCTAGATCAGAAGTACTCTTGAACTTGGTAGTTTATAATTCAAATATTTGTTTTCAATAGTACATGGATATAGAAGCCAACCTTCTGTATTCTTTCTTACTTCCTTTTTTTCCTTTTAGTGGTGGATCCTTAGAGGTTCTCACAGAACTCAAAAATTCTCTGTGCAAGCAATACAAAACTTGACTCTATTGTAAGATTTTAGCTCAGTGTTGTTTAGATGATATTTCATTCTTCTGAGAAGGGAAGTCTCTCTTTATCCCAACACACTCACAGTTAAAAAAAGAAGTCAATTTACCCTTCTTTTTTGTATTATAACAAACAAATTTTACCCAAAATGTGGCCAAACTTTTGAGAGAAATAAGTGTGAGTAGCGGATTTTTTCATAAGCTAAAAAAAAATGTTGATTTTCTTTCGCTGGTCAAACATTAATTATTGATCAAATATAATCTGTTTTTTCATCTATTTTATTTTATTTTTAAATCACTTTTAATAAAATAATTTTTCAATTGAGAGTCCAATTCTCCCTCCGAAATCCGCTATCCATAAGGCTTTAATTTAGGGGTAACATAACTAATCCTTAAAATCAAATCCACTTGATTTGTTTATTTCTTAAATCAATTTATTTTGATTCGTCAAATTTTATTTATATAATTGGAGGACTCATTTTAGCAAAATATGTAGCTACATTGCCTGTGAAAATCATTTGTAAAAATATTTTAAAACTATATTATATATAATAAAAATAATAAAAATATTTTTTTGTTTAATTTTGTTTGGTAATTAAATATTTGTCTTTTAGTCCAATGCCTTTAAAATCTCGCCCATAAGGGAGACTGCACTTTGGAGAGTAATAATTTTTTATGCAACTTTTACATTTATCTATCCCATATTGTACTTCCATTTACATTCATTTTATACAACTTTTAGATAATTAATTGGATAGGTTTAAGCTTCTCAGTATTTTCATTCATTTTGAATCTAACAATTGAATTATTTAGGGCTTATAATCATCCAAATTTTATATAATATAATCACTAAAGGTGATATTATTTTTAAAAGCTCCAGAGTGAATTTTGGTGCACTTTGGCATATTATTCAAATGATTAAGGGTAAGAGTATTGAAAAAATATTAGATTCAAATCTCAACGTATTACATTAATGACTAATGCAAAATAATATGATTTTAATAAGAAATCATAAATCAAAATTTATATATACTAAATTTGACAAATTAAAGTAAATCAAGCTAATAAATAAATTAGGTGAATTATATATATTTTTTAAAAAAAACTGATTTTGTTACTTTAATCTCGGATTAAAATACAAAATTATCATATATATATCCATAGAACTAGGAATCCTCTCTCTATTGAGTATTGACTTTGTTGATCAAAGAGATATTTTCTCCGGGAAATCCTCATTATTTAAACATAATAAAATCATCCGTCTCGTATATATATTAGATGCATACAAGAATTAAATCACTCAAGTGTTATTTTTCTTGCTTGCTTTATAGCGTGGGTTATATAATTTTTATTTATTACTATCATGGAGAAAAACACAGATGCTAGTGATAATATGTTAATGCTGTTGACCGTAGAATTTGCTTCGTTTGATAAAAAAAAGAAGGGAACATTCTACGCAAAAGTGTTCATCGAAGGAGAAGGTCCGATAAAGCGCAAAGCATTGGTGACACTCTCATCTAAAAATATCAAATATTCCAACAATGTTATATGGGGCACAAATAGGTGGGTAATCACTATTGATCCAACAGAAAGGATAAATTCTCTTCGTTTCGAGGTGTTTAAGGCACGTAAATTTTTTTCCGATTCTTTAATAGGAATGACAACGTACAAATTGGAGACTCGACTCAAGAGTAGTGAATTACGTTCAGAAGAAGAAAAATCTCTTATTCCCTGTGAGAATAATAAGAACACAAGTCTTAAGATTTGTAAAAATAAGGCTTCAATGGGAGAGTTGAATGTGAATGTGGTATTGAGGGAGAAAGTAGCAATTAAAGATGGTGCTCAAGATTATTTTGTCCTCAAACAAGAAGATTTTAGGTTTCCCAAGCACTAGAAATTATGATTTTCTACTTCTTCTCAAACTTCTTTTAATTTTATGTCTTATTTATAAAAGATTTGAAAATGTCCTCGATTTAATAATATCTAGGATTAGCTAATCTTTTCATGATTAATTATTAGGATTTCTTTTTTTCGTATGATAACATTCTTCATATTTGGTACTTTATGATATTATATTGTGTTGCAAGTACTTGTATTTCATGATAATTATTATGAATTTTTCTAAATCATATAAAAATTATTAAATGTGTTTCATGATTTACACGAAATTTGATGGATCACGAAATATAAAGTTAAAATGATGAATAGTGAGTCTATTCTTTAATTGTTGACTCTCTCATGAGAGATCGATTTATATAACTATAAAGCTCACTGCGAATCAAGAAAATGTTCGATTCAAAAGTGTAATCTCTTCCATTAAACCTTTTTGTTTTTTTTCTATTTTTGTTCCCCCCTCATTTTTTTTACTTTTTAAAATAATAATTCAGCTTTAAAGGGTATATATGTACTTTTTAATACGAAAATGGAGTATTCCTTTATTTCACTAACATATATAGAAGAAAGGAAGTTATAATGTTATATGCAATTTGCAAGGTTATAAGTTGCACAAAAATAAGATTATATTTCTTTTTCCTGACAAAAATAGAAGTGTAGGAGACTTATGTGTCTTTCGTGAGTTAATTTGATTAATTTCAAAGCTAAATTAGATTATATTTACTTGATATTGCACGTGTTGTACGGATACATCTTAGTTAACAAATATAGATTTTATATGTAAACATTCAGTAAAACAGTTTCGTTACTATGAACAATACAGTTTTATATACCTTGAATATGAGGTTAAAGATATATTACATGGGGCAAAAGCCTAAAAAAAATTATAAAAAAAAAGTAAAAAGTGCCTTGATTATACATGAGCAAACCCTAAATAAGTAATTTTGGAGAAATTATGCTTTCTGTGTAAGTAATTCCTTGTAGAATGGTATTGAATTCAGGCCATAATCCAAATGGTCCTTTGGATGTCCTAAATCGATATTCTACGTAGTTCATACGTCTACAACTGAGTAGCACTTCACCATTGTCAAACATATGTAGTGGTCTATTTAAAATAAAAAATGTCTCTCGTATGGTATACAATTGAATTCAAGATTCTTCGACACCATAGTCCTTCATTACCCATAACTTACAAGTAGTGTTCTCCGCATTATAAACACAAAGCATTTCTCTTAATACTGCAACTCCATATTTGACATCATGAGTGAATATTTTCCTCAGCTCTAGCAATTGTATCTCTCCGTACGTCTCATTTGAAATACTAAATGAAACTACAAAAAAAAAAAAATCTTGGAAATTACCTACCCAATGAAATGCTCCATGTAGAAATGCTAAAGGATCCATAAGAGCGTTCGGTAATAAGTCTCGTCCACAATAAATTATTTTTCTCCATAATCCACTTTTTAGTGGTAGAATTTCCATGTTAGGATAGTTAAACTTAAGGATCTTGTAGTCATTACTAATTGTATCATATCCGAATTCATAAGTAAGAAATGTACTCGGTCTTTCTAAATGTGGAACTCGTATTGATTCTCTTGTAGAAGGATTCCAAATCAAAAGGTCTTGGGCAATTGATAGAAGAACCAACCCATTGCAAGAAGAATACACTCTGTACCTAATTGCCGGTTTATAGTTTGAAGGACAAACAAGTTTTTCTACGTCGTCCTCAACTAGTTGAACCGATGATAAACGAGAAGAATAGAAATTAAATATATTAGGTGTATCCATGCACCATTGGCCAACAAGAATTTCAGAATTATGACTTTGATGCTTCATGTTAAAGTAAGGATCAGAGATTAACGTCTTCCAAAATTTTGAAATACGTTTAAATCGAAGAAGAGACTGCACGGGTAACTTGATAAGGATGTTCGTAGTAATTTCATCTGCTAAGTGAATTCTTATTGCGTGATGATGCAGTTTTCTTTTCTTCGATTGCTTGATCACAAAGCTTTCCTCTTTGCAGGTATGAACATGATTCTTCTCATCAAAACTTCGTGTCATCGTTGGAGCTTTGTGATTGGGGGTTTCAAATTTCTCTCTCGATCTGGGTTTTTCTAGGGTTTCTCTTCACATTGAAGGCGGCTTATGGGAAAGGGAGATGACAAAAGTGTTAGGTTCCTTTTAGAAAAATCGATAGGAGTATCAATTAACCTACATTTTATTAAGTATTATTTAATACAAAATTAACCGCTTTATTTTTTTTTGTCCAATAAGATTCTAAAATTAGTATTTTTTTTAGTTCTTCTTAAAAATAGACGGTTTAATTACATAAATATTTCTATCATAGATATTAATTCACTTTATAGTTCCAAATAATGATATATTGTTCCACTAATTAATGATTTTGTACCGAATTTCAAGTCAAATACACTATTCATTTAGATTTCAAGTCAGATACATGTATCAAAATTACTAAAAATATGATCTTTGATACCAGAAATATTTTGAAATACAGATACACATGGAGGGAGGCAAGTGAGATTATCAACATGTATCTTTTGATACTAAATACATGTATTTTTTATACCAAATTCATTCTAAATTCATGCGAATATACATCTAATTTGACGTATATAATTCATATATGATGAAGTAAATATGATTAAAAAAATAAAAAATTATTGAAATACACGTCTTATGTTTCCCTTATTTCCAATATCCCCTTGTATTACTAAAAACCTCTAAAATTCCTTATTTCTTTAATGTATCCGAGCTACATATTATGTATCAAGTTTATTTTATAATGTATCCGAGCTACATATTATATTTTCGAGCTACATATTATGTATTCGGTTTATGTTATAATGTATTCGAGCTACATATTATGTATATGATTTGTGTTACTTTTTAAGGAATTAATGTAATTACAAACTAATGAGGGATAAATTATAATTTCATATTAAAACTATGTGATTCCTAAAATTTACCCTAAAAAATATATAATAGCAAAAACTAAAGTGGAAGCACATTATGTGAGCTAGTGAGATTTGTGTTTTTTTTTAATTGACAACCCCATACCTTCTACAATCAGAAAAAATTAGCCCACCAACAAGGGTTATAGTGGAGTGGTAAGTACTCCTTCATCCTTAACCAAGAGGTTTCGGATTTGCCCCTTGGGTACGGAATCGCCTTTGTTAGGGAGCGCTTTACCCCCAATGTAGAACTTTCCAGCGCAAATCCAAATTTAGTCGGGCTATGAGAAATCAAAAAATAAAAATAAAAATTAGCCCAAAATGTATGGGGCTGGACGAAGACAAAACATATAAAGCCCAAACTCTCAAGTCTTAAAGACCTTCTCCAACCCCTCTCTATTTTACTCTCTATTCTCTATATTTGGAGAGTAAAATAGAGAATGGGTTCACCAAGCACTTTTTATTTCACCTCTCTATTTTACTTTTTGATTATTTTAATATTATTTCTATTATATTACTAATTAAGTCTTTATCATTTGTAATTATTTTCTAATGTAGTATAAAATCTAAAAATATATTATTAACAAGTTACTACTTTCACCCAAATTAATAATTTTTCTATTTTTAAAAAATTGCCACTTTAAATATGTAATTTAATATTATATAAGATTATTAATTAAGTCTCTAATATTTGTAATTATTCTCTAAGTAATATAACATCTAAAACATATTATTGATAAGTATACTACTTTCGTCCCGAATTAGCAATTTTTTTGATTTTTTTTGTCATTTTAAATATGTAATTTAAATTATAATTATTTTCATTATGAAGTATGCACAAAATTTACATGATAATTCAAACAATCTACTTTTATGTTATAGTGATAAATTATTAAATTACACTCTTTAATAAGCATGAAAATATTTGATGCAATAGTTCAAAATGAAATAGGAGAAGTAAATTAGTATACGAAATAATTGGATACAAGATAAAATTGTTAATTTAAACAATTTTTAGCTACGTCTAAAAAAATAAGGACAAAAAATTGCTCATTTTGAACTCCGTAATACATTATTAGAACATTTATGAGAGTAATGTAATAGTCTTGAAAGTTGAGTATTTATGTAAAATTTAAAATAAATTTTACAATGATACGATATTTATGATGTAATTATATTTCATCAATGATTTCACTTTTATTTGAATTGTTCATTAATATGTATTATATGTAATATTTATTGCAATTTATGTTATTTAGAAATTTAGATTAAAGTATAATTTTATATTAAATGAAGAATTTGAAAAAAATGAAATTTTATATTACATAAAGATTATAGAGTTTTTTTTTTTAGAGAGTAAAATAGAGAATTGGATTGAAATTAATTGTCTGAAAAAATAGAAAACTTTATATTTAGAAATTAGAGGGTAAAATAGAGAATTTTATATTTAGAGATTAAAGATTAAAATAGAGAATAAGAGTAAAATAGAAAATAAGGTTGGAGATGTCATTAACCAAATTTCTGCCTTAATTCTTTTAAACCCCCGTCCCCAATCTTACTCCGTCGACGGCGAAGTCCTCGCATTTACGGCAATCGAACGGTATGTTTCTGTTATACGCTACTCCTTTCACCTCTCAATCTATAATTTCTCCCCTAAATAATTTTTCACTCATATTAATGTTTCTAATTCAAAGCTTAGTTAGGTATTCTTGAATCTTGATAGTGAAAATGTTCTGTTTATTGGAGAAATTATTTTACTGCGGAAAATTCAGAGAAAATTCGTATAAAGAGTTAAGAATAAACAAAAGCTGTGAAGGGTGTGAAATTTAGGTATTCTTGATAAATAAAATATTCGTATAAAGAGTTAAAGATTCGTAGTTTATGATCTTAGGTAGAACACTAATATCACTTGAAAGATTATATATACACGGAAATTGAAGATTATGACCTTGATAGAATATGAATATAACCTGAAAGATTATATATACGGCAATTGAAGAGGAAAAATGCTTATAATTCACCGCTTGAACTTAGATGTGCAAACGTATTACGATTTTTCTTCTTTTGTGTTGTTTATATATATCCCAAGGGGTCTCCGGAGGTTATTATGATACTTTGCTATTTCCTGGTGGGGGGTTTGAGTTAGTCGGAGAATATTTCATATGTCGCGATTGGAAGTTGGTATTCTGCTTCTTTATGGGTTGTTCATTTCTGTTGGGTGTGCGTCTCATGGATTTTTCAAATTGTCACAATGAGAATTGATCTCAGAAAAAGGAAGATACTTTATTAGCAAAATCCATTTTTCTTATTCTCCAAATATTTAAGAATATGGACTTCATATATTTTCTACTTCACTTGTGCTAATAAGAAAACAATCGAACATCACAACGATTTATATTCTGTTTTACTTCAATGGGTGAATCTCTTGGTTGAGTTTGCTTTAATTATCTTGTTGCAGGTGTGCAGCTTGTCTAACTTTTGGATTCTCCAAGCTTTAATGCAATTCATTTTGTGATTCTGGTAGTTGGTTGAGTCAAGAGGAGACAAAATATGCCTCTTTATGATTGTATGCTTTTACTGAAACCGCATGTAAAGAAGGAGGCTCTGATGGACCTTGTTGCAAAGGTTGGGAAGCATGTTTATAGAAAAAATGGTGTGCTTACAGATTTAAAGTCGTTTGGTACTGTTCAATTGGGTTATGGCATTAAGAAACTAGATGGAAGATATTATCAGGTCTGTCTCTACTATCCTTTCAATAATGTCATATTTGCATCTCTTTTTCTCTGGACAAGCGATTGATTCATCAGAAAAGCATCAAAGGCGGAATGCAGTCCCATGAACATTTAACTATAGAAGTGGAAGAGTAAAACAAAACACTATTTGATTTTTTCTCATCTTCCTAATCTTTGATAGATAGAGTTACCTGGTACCTGTGCTGGTAGGAGGTAGCACGTACTGGGTGGAATAGTCGAGGTCCACATAGTCAGCCCGCAGACCACAATTAACAAAAACGGAATGACCGAATGAAGAACATTCAACTATGAAAGTTGCCAAAGATATGAATTTGTGCCCGAAAAAAATTCCAAAGGTGCTTTTAACAGTTGTTCCGTCTAGCAGCAGAGATAGCTGTTTAGCCCCATCATCATTTTTCTGCTGCTTTCCTTTATTTCGGTGCATGATAAGATAAATAAGTTTTAGGTCTGTGGCAATGACCATGCTAATTTCTTTCCATGATGCACCTCTAGGACCTCGGATTGGCCTGCTCTTCTCTATCTCCACAATGGAATCAGTAATTTAGGTCCATTTTCGTTCACAGTATTATGATTATTGTTACTATATTTAAAATATCTTGCATTTTTGTAGGGGCAACTGATGCAAATGACAGTGATGACACCTCCCAGTTTTAACAATGAGCTGCATTACTTGAACAAAGAAGACCGCCTACTTCGATGGCTTTTGGTTAAGCATCGTGACATCAAATTTGGATTTGACTTTTTGGGTGAAGATGATGCTAAGGCTGACCTAAGCAAGTTCAGGAGCAACATATATGAAATTGAAGAAGAAGAAGAAGAAGATGATGATGAATATAATGTCGATGAATCTGAGAAGAATTTGGTCTAGAAAACTTATGACTTTCACTATAAGCTGCTGATTAGAGGCGACCATAACCCAAACCAGAGGAAGATAAAAAGGCTACAAGAAAACCTACAAGTTAATCCCTGGCTTAAACTAATACTAGTAGATCAGTAGAAATTGATAAATTTCTGGCACTGGGACTCAGCTATGACTCCAGTTTTAGTCATCAATCAGTATGTTTTTCTAATCTTGATTATATTTTCTTGATATTTGATATTGGAGTGTGTTTTCTTCTGTAAATATGAGTAAGTGTTAGAAATGATTTTCCCTCTTATGGTTTGTGCTAATCAGAGACTAAATTGTTGTCTTGCTCTAAATTTTTGCTATCAATCCTCACACAGAAACTGATCAGTAGAAACTATTCGGAGTCAATATCCAAATTTTTATCAAAAGAGAGAAATCGAAGGATTGGTTTGGCAAAACATGTTATAACTCAAATTGCAGCTGAATGTCATCAGCTACAAGCCCATTGTTAATGTGAATTAAGCTTTGCTAGATTGACGAAATCAGCAGTGCAGGTCCATTTTATGCAATTTACTGAAGCCAAAACGGAAAGCAGTCTCTTCTTGGTCACTAAAGTTTTGTGACAGACGAAATGATGGTAGAAGCACATAATCAACAACCAATCTATATATAACGTAGGTATTTTACACTCTCTTTATGTTCAGTAGATCAAATTAGGACTCCTGTACAAATCTACATTCGCAATTACAATCAGAATCTCTCCGGTGATCAACACCCAAGAGAACAAACAAACTAAGAAATACTCAAACTCACTAACAGTTAAAAATCAGAACACCATGAGTAATGGAGCTCGAAGCCAGCCATCAATGAGTGTTTCCAACTCAAATATTGGACCTGACATTTTTACAAGATTGAAGATATCAAACTACGCGTGAAGCTATAAGTTCTAGATGGTCTAGGTGAAAAATCAAGACCAAACATCTCTTTAGGCGCCTGTCCTGGCTTCATCAATCCGGTTAATTTTGCTACCAGGTAAGCACTATCTGCAATGTGGTTCATATCATCTGTCTTGTTCCACAAACGCTGAACCAACTGAAACCTCCTATGTTTGCTGTTAATCCGAATGCCCCACTTAAGGTACAGGCTTTCTCGTTCTTCTTCTGTTAGCTTCCTCAGCATTTGCTTGCGCAGCATTCGTCTCTCTTGACGAAGGTCTTTCATGCTGTTTCACAAATCAAACAAGTTGTCAATCCGTTCAAATTTCATTTGCATAGTTATCTATCATCTTTTGCTTTTGCATTTAACTTGTCAAATACAAGACTGGTCTGTTAAATGCAAAAACTTGACCTTTTTATCATTCTTTAGGTACGAAGACAGTGCAAATGTATATGACTGTGTGATGTAAACATACGCCGGATGTTAGTCAAATTACCTTTGTGCAAGGGACAAAGTCTTGCCATTGACCTCTGTTTTCTCTCCATGCGAATATATGTCGTTGAGGAATGTCAGTCTTCTGATCTCTACCTCCAGATATACAGCATCCTTAGCATCACCTTGGAAAAGAAGGAAGAAATATGTTCTGTGTACGAGGGAAATGTTGCAAGCATTCCAAAGTTCAATAATCTCTTTCTGTAGCATCTTGAACTCCGAGGGCCAGCTACAAAGACTTTTCAGATCATCTTCTATTGGGTCCAACCCCACATCTTTGACACACTTTGATGGTCTATCATGCTCTAGTTCAGCCTCCTTGACCAGTAACATACAAGCACATATTAGTCATAAATTAAGGAAATGTAAGTTTTCTTGATTCCATTTAAACAGTGGACATAAGCCCAAGGAATACAGTCCGAGTGTCAATTACAAGTTTTATCTATATTTTTTCAAGTTACACATAAACTTCTCATTCCATGAACATCAATCATGAAAGAAGGGCGTTCGTGTAAAAATCTCAGGACTAGAAGAATCACCCATCCAAAAAATGAAGCATATAAATTTCATCATCATGAATATATAAGAGATAGGAGATATGTGGGAAGATGCTTAAAAAGACAGGTAGAGAGAAGAAAAGATAATACTCACAGGACACTCTTTGACCTCCTTTTCATATTGAAGCTCATCTGTTTCGTCCATCCTTGCATCACGTGCATCATCTACATCATTGACACTCTCATTATCTGTATCTTCCCCTTTTGACACTTCATTGACATCAGTCTCGCCATAAAAGGTGGAACTTTTCTCTTGAGAGTCCTTCACATCGGAGGTAAAGTTCGGGGGAGAAATTTTGATTTCCCAACACTCAGGTGTTGCGCTGACATTTCTTTCTGGCCGAGATGGTGGAGTATTATCATTTTTGTCGAGTTCCTTAAAACATGGAGAATATAGATCATCCATTAGGCTAGCTTTACAGCTTCTGCTTCTACTTAATTTCAAGATGCTTGAGCCTGGTGAATCGTCAAGGAGCTCATATGTTGAGGATAAATTTGCTGGAGAAGGAGGCTCAAATGTATGCACACAGTTCAACTCTTTCTCTTCCTTCAACGGCAATGTTACTGACTCTCTACCGTCTGCGAACTTTGGTGATTCAAGGGTTTGAGAATCCTTTGAGGGAAGTGACAATGGTTCTTCACTAGGTTTCTTTTCTTCCTTAAAAGATGAGAAGGCCACAAATTCTACGTCTTCTTTACAGGGCAACAATGTGACTTCTCCGTTTTCCTTGAGTAAAGGTGATGCTGATCGTGCATAGTCGTCTGCTGGAGGTGACACTGTTCCCTTATCTGCTTTGTTTTCATTTTCTGCTGTCATTTCAGCTGGAAATTTACTTCTTTCTTCAGGAGATGGAAATTTGGATTCTTGTTTTACCTTCGTACTTGATTCCTTGGTTTCAATGCAATGAACTTCCTTGTATAGGTCTTCTGAATTAGTTCCATTGCTTTGCTTTTCAATCTCATCCCATCCTTCACATGAATCACTTTCACTATAATTTGAACTGCGGCCAGCTAATAACCTTGGAGATGAACTGTTATGGAGAAAGTTCTCTTCAAACTCTGGTACGCGTATAATTTGTTCCTCGGAACTACTCCTGCTATGTCCATCTGAACATGTTCTAATATCAGCATCTATAGATGGAGTGTATGACAAAATGGACACTTGCATTGGGCTTCGATAATCTGGTGATCTCCGCACACGCAGATTTGGGTAGTTTCCTAAACCAACCTGTAACATAATAATGTACCTTTTAGCTTTAGGAAGCCAGTACATAGACAGCAAATAACAGTCTAAGTAGCATATATACCTGCATCAGTAAACCTGTGTCGTCTCCAAGCAGCTGTCGCATATCTCTAACTTGAGTCTGAGCAATGTCACGCTGCATAGTCAAGTCCTTTATCTCCTTCTCCATCTACAAAAGAGATGACAAAATGATCAAGGGTCCAAGGTGTCAAACTGGTACAATTGAAAAATTGCCAGGAAATAAGTCCAAGATGTAGTACCTGTTCTATTTGTTTGTTCTTCTCTCGCAGCAATGCTTCATAATCTGAAGGGAATAGAGAAGTTCTAGGACTCCTTAACTCGTTCTCCAATCTCGTCAACTCCCTCTGCAAATGCTTCACTAAAACTTTATCTGAGACGACTACATTCACTTGGGCAGTAGTAGTTACTTCCTTGGCACAACTTGCAAACAGAAGAGTATTCCTTGATTGCTCAACATGACTTCGTGCAGGGCTCATTGTACAGATGATGGCAGTTCTACCATTGCCACCCAATGACGGTTGTAGTATCCTAGTTAACTTTGAATCTCGGAATGGAATGTGACCATTCCTACCCTTGCTGTATTATATAACAACTTGCATTAGCAACAATTTCAATATCCTGCTATACTAGAAGTGATCTAGAGAGGTTTATGTTTATATCAATCAGCATTTTGGATTTATTAGGTCATTTTGGAGAAAATAAGGTTGACGCGAAGGCAATGTAAGAGGGACATGAACTCTTACAATGACCCTATTGCACTAGATTAGAAGGGAGGCAAGAAATATAAACGACCTTAGCTTGCGTATAACAGTGCCCAAAGTCAGCAAACTGCGATTTATGTGACAGCCTTCTTTCAGCCTTGTGCCAGCTGACAATGACTGAGATGCACGCTCACTTCCAGCTAAATCGACGAAATTCTGTGTTACATCGAGAAAAACATGCTCTTATTAGTAAGATGATTACTGAGACCATGCTAAACATCAACTATCCCCCGAGACACATTTTCATACCACAGTAGCTGAAAGAGAACTGGAGTTGTCCCTGCCTAAATACTCCCGAGCAGAACTTTCAATTGTCTGCAATAAGTTATGTGTCAAAACTGTAATCTTCTAAAAGCTAATACTAGCTTGTTAGCCAGTTGCACAAGACAAACATTAAGTTATTATACCAGTCTGATAATTTGGTGAGATCTGGAGCTGGTCTCATTGAGCGCGGTCTCCCCTATCTGTCTCTGAGCTGCAAAAGTTCAATCAAATATCAATCAACTACTTCTCAAACCCCTCCTCAGTATCAACATTCTGCACCTCTCAGGCAAAATTTCGTTCCAATGCTAATCTTTCGTCTCTTACCTTCACAAATAGAAAGTAGCTGAATGACATGGTTCCAATCCCTCAATGTTTCCTCTGTGAGCTTCTCAACAATTGTCCCTCTCTGTCAAAATTGCTTTAATGAGATTTCAAAGAGGAATTTTTTTAGAAAAAATTCGGAGAAAAGGACTAACCTCGGGGTCATCTAGAAGTCTAAGAAGAGTGCTATCAGCACTAAGGAGATCTCTGACAGATTCATTGTAAATCTCCATAGCAGAGAACTTCAAAATAAAGTCTCTCTCCGAGTGCTACAAGTAGTAATACAACTAGATACTCAGTAAGCGAAAGCGAAAAGCGAAAAGCCTTGGATAATACGAAATGCAGACAATATAAACAAGTGATCACCTTCTGAATGTAGTCATATATATCAGCTATAGCATATTCAGTTATACCAGTCATAGTATACGTCTTTCCACTGCTCGTTTGGCCATACGCGAATACGCTTGCTAGGAAATACATTAATGGTTTCAGATCAATAATACAAAACATGAACTTCTACGAACTATAAGATCGATAGAAATACTGAACAAATATCCAGACGTTTGACCATAGATTTTGAAGTTGAAAATTAAAATTTTAATATCAGATAAATTAGCTAAAGAAATGGAAAAATATTTTATTTTCTTACTCACAATTGAATCCACTAAGGACAGAAAGAGCAACATCTTTAGCAGTTTCTTCATACACCTGTCTTGTGGAGCAGTTAGTCCTAAATACTCTGTCTGCAAGCAAAATCATATCCCAAAAACAGAACAATGTCAAACTCATAAAGTTTAATTCAATTATGGTTAAACATGACTTATTGAGGCTGCTAAAACCTTTCTTTCCTGAATTAGCAAACAATTAAGGAAAATAAACTTAAAACTCCCTAATCAACAGTTAATCCAAAATGGACCAAGCAGAAATGCAAATTACAAGACTTGCAAGTAAATGTGAAGAAATAAAAGATGAATTTCCTAATTAACTTACCAAATGTATAAGCAGAGGGATACATAGAGCGTTCAGATACAGAAAGATTAACATTTTTGTAAATAATTGTAGTGTCATTAATACACTCCCAATCTGAAACATCATTTCTTAAAATTTCTTTATCATTCAAAGGCCTCAGACGCACCGACACCAAAATTCTTTCTTCGCGGCCACTAGCCTCCTTCGCCACCTCATCAGCAGCCACCATTGTACCCATAATTGCCTTAAGTTTATGCATAAAATGTCAAAGAAATTAGCAAAATATACATCTCATTTTTTTTTGTTTCTTCAAAGAGAAGTAAAGATTAGTAAGCATATTATAATTGAATGAATGATCATTTTGTGTGAGTCAATGGAATGGATGATAGGAGGAGTATATAAGTGTATTTTGTTTGTCTCATACATTTATGGTTTTTTATGTGCTAAATTTTAGACTTTATAAATATTGTTTGGATGTTTATGGGTTAGCTATGGTCCCCATTTACAGTCTGTCAGTCTCTGTCTTGATTCTTATGAATGTTCCTTAACCTTTGGTTTTCACAACAAAACCAAAGATTAGGTTCACAAGCTCATCCATTATTATTAAAATACTTATAATATAATAGGAGTAATTAATACACCTTTCATTACACCAATAAGGGTTGTGATGGAGTGGTAAGTACTCACTCATCCTTAATCAAGAGGTCTCGGATTTGAATCCTTTTGGGTACGGACGCTTCTTTGTTAGGGAGCGTTTTACCCCCAAAGTGGGATTTTTCGACGCGATTCCAGATTTAATCGAGCTCTAATGTGGATACCGGACACCGAATGAGAAACAAAAAAAACCACCTTTCGTTACATTTTATAACAAGATTTTGAAATTTTGATAGATGTACTACTTATAAATTTTGTGATTTTGAATTTATCAGATAAAATATTAAAATTTAAAAAACTTACGTACTAAATATAAAAAAAATACTACTCTTTTTGAAATATATATCAGAAAGAAGTAAAACACATAAATTGAGAACGAAGAAATAGAAATAAAGGGAATATGAATATTTATTTATTTACTACTAATATTATTATTTTTGTTATTATTTTTGTTTGCTTGTTATTTTATTTACACATTGGAAAAGGTGGAATTTTTCCTCCGTCAGGGGGTCGCTTTCAGAAAAAGTTGATTTGATAGTTTTAATAAAAAATAAACACCGCCCATTTGACAAAATCTCTGTTTAGTTTCTTTGGAATATAAATTTCAAGAATAAAGAGACAGAATTTTAAAAACTATTTGAATAAAAGTAGAAATTAGATCCAAATTCTTTTCTTTAATATTTAGTTGTGTTAGATTTTTTTTTTCTTTTCTAATTTGATTGCAAACTTAACAACCACATCCAGCAACAGCTTAACTAATTTAATGACATTTTTTTCTTTCATTAAACATCAACTAAACAGTTGGTTAATTGTTGTTATACATGTTAGATCTTATTGTAACAGTTTACCAAAAATTAATTAAATTAAATTTCTTCCATTTCAATCAAATTGCTTTTTGCCCTGACTCAATCAATTCGGTAAACTGACCATTTCATTAGATAATAATTGTCTCTAAATTAAAATTAATGGCTAAATTATTTTACCAGTTTGAATTTGAATTGAAGAAATAAATTAATGAAGCAGTTCTTTTTCTTGTTTGAATTTGAATTAAAGAAAGATAGGGTAACATTAAAGATGAACAGTCTTTATCAGCATAAACGTCAACTTTTGGTTAGTTGTAGAAGCAATGCCAAGCAAAAAAAAAATACGCATATGGACTACAGAAACGAATTCTAAAAATGCAAAAATATGTACCATATTACAACAGTACGCTACCATTATTTTGTGTTTTCGATTTTATTTTAGTTTGATTGTTTTTAATATTTGTACTATCAATTATTTTTTTCAATATTTGCATCATAATTTTTTATAACTTGCAATTCTTTCAAACTGTTTCTTGAGTCGTGGGTGTCTATCAAAAATAACTTTTATATCCTATAAAGATAGGGAGAAAAATCTACATATACTATTATTAATATCCTATAAGGATAGGGATAAAAATCTACATAAAAATCAAACTGTTTCTTGAGTCGTGGGTATCTATAAAAAATAACCTTACTCTCCCAAACCTCTTTATGAAACTATATTATTATTATTATTATTATTAATGTATATAACATATTATAAATTTATAGGGTATTCGAAAAAGATTTTAAATAAAAGAATTGTGGGGCTTTGACTTGGAGCTTAAAGGCACGCTTCATATGTTTATTCTTTTTGAGTCTATCACATCTTGCGTTTTTTTCTCGTGTACTAAATTCGTGAATGACAAGTAAGGCTTGTTTCTCAATCATATTTGTCAATTTTTGGGAATTTATTTAGTATATAAAGAGATTTTACGGGTCATCTAGATTTTTGTTTAAAATTTCTATAATATTTTCTATTTTTCACTTAAAAATCAGGCGTTACATTATTAAAGAGTAGCTCAATATATCACTTTTTGGTTTGAACAATCTTTTGTGTCATAACATTAATTTAGTTAAGTAACTTTTGAGTGAAATAATAAAAAAATAAAAAAAAATTATAAAGAAGACGGTTGAGAATAATTATGAGATCTCAACTTTAATTTTTTTTAAAAAACATAACTAAATAGATTCTTTTTATCTGTTCTAATTTTGATAGATAAAGTTACCTAACTTTTTTCTCGAGTGGGCAATAAATAATCTTGTGCTTACATATTGCATTGATATTTTAAATTCATTTTTTCATAAAAAAGCATGGGACACCTATAGAAACACCAATATACAAGAAGTCAACAAATAAAAGACAGGCAGTTTAGGTGCTTAATTAGAAGCTAAAAAATCATTTTCACTTTTTATGTTGGGCCCAAATAAATTAATGTAATATTTTCACCTAACCAAAGAGAAAAATATACTACTAGTATATGAAGACAATAAATGGTGGCAGGTGAAGAAGATCCAACTCTGTGGAGCCAAATCACTCACAATCTGTTACACTCTTAATTCTTATCATTAAGTACTAAGTAGCATATTTATGTCTTAATTTAAAATTTCAGGCTTTCCAAATTCTTCCTGTCATTATTCCATAGCAGGCAGATTAAATGCTATTATTCCAAAGCAGCCAAACTATTAATCATTTGTATATAATTAACTTAATTATAATTATACCGTGAAAAACATAAAATTATTTTCTACGAGGATATTTTAGTACTTTATCAATCTCAATTTTATGTTATATCAAGAGCTGCCACCCTAGGCCTTTAATGATACAGTTCTGATATATTTTTCGTAAGTCGCGGTTATGTCTTGCATTTTCTGTTGTAACAATATTAATCCAAGGTACACAATTTGATTTTATTTTTTTTCTTCATAGTTACGACTTTTACTAGTACAATAATATTGTCTAGTAATGATCAAACTATTTAATGGATTAAATTTTGTTTTGACTTATCTACTATACATTGCATGTGCTCGGAGAACTTTAAGTATATATAATTTAAACTTGAATTATTATTATATCAACCTAAATATGATTCTCCTATTCCAATATTGCCATATTCTGTTAGTCCAATAGTGAATGTTTTGATAGAGGCCGATTCCATATATAATTATTTTCCTCTCTGATTATCACAAGTTGGGGGAATATATAGATATACTTATACCGTTTTAAAATAGTTGTTATATTGTGTTTTTCGAGAATTGATTTCATTAACTTTTAAAGTTAAATTAAAATTAAAATATTTAAAAATTATATAACAAGTACTATAAATTATAAAAAAAATTATATCAATATAATGAAAAATATATTTTAAAATGTTAATCAAAGCCCATATTATTTGATACTTAAAAAGAGAATTATGACAAGTAAAAAAAGGAATACAAGAGGTTTCAAGTGCGAGTACCCCTAGGTACAGAGTTGTCTTTGTTAGAGACCATTTTATTCTTCAATGTGTAATTTTCCAACGCAAATTCAGAAATAATCGGACTCTAATATCAATACGGAAGGGGAAAAAAAAGACACGAATAGAAAAGTAAAGCTTGTAGAGTATGTAGGGATGATGGGACCTATTTGACTAAGGGGAAAAAAGAAGAATAGAAGGCATGTGCTTTGAAAAGAGAAGGTTTATCATTTCCTTGCTTACTCTTCATTATTATTATTATGCAGCTCAGATGAATCAATGAAGAAAGGACCATTCACATGCATGTGCTACTTCTCATTATTTGTAGCTTTTATCTATTACCTGTCACTGCTTTATTTTTATTTTTCTAAAAATAAAATATGAAGTTAGTTTTCTCTTTCTCCAACTTTAATTTTAAATTGTGTATATATTCAGTATACTAATGGTTCTTTATCATTCCAACAATTCACAGGACATTAAAATATGTATACTTATTTATAATTTTCTTGTATTCTTCTCTTCCCAATCAGTGTGAGGCACGGATTTCTTTAAGGAAATTAAAAAAAAAAAAAAGTGGTCTATTATGTTGAGGGAAATTCAATCATTTGAAGTATTAAGTATAATTTTCAACGAATGAAATTGGCTATGACATTACTCACAATTCACATTACCAGTATAATGCAACGAAAAAGCTCAACTGTTTAACAATGAAACAAGTAGAGACGAGGAATTCGATTTAAAATTAGTTCTATTTTCTCATCTTTGATAATTTCTTTAGCAAGATCAATCATACTTACATATGATTTGTGTCTAAAATTTACACAAATACAATGTCTTTTAGGTTCATGTACGAATTCAAAGAAGACAGGAGAGGTGGACCAAAAATGCACAAGTCAAAATAAAGACTGAGAAAACAAAGGGTTTATGGAACCAAAGCCACAAAATCTAAGGACCAAACATGTGGTGTGAAGGTGTTTTCTTAGTGTTAGGAGATTTTGGGGCATCAATATTAGATTTGAGTCCCACCTTATAATCTTTATTACTTTGCACTTTGTTATATTTGAGGGGGCCTGTGAATTATGTTCATAAAAGTATACCATATGCTATGTTGGGTACTTGTGTACCCCATCAGAAAGTTTAGTTCTAGACCTTTAGTGCATAAAACCGTTAAAGAGTTATTGGACTAATAAGACGGGTCTATTATTAATAACTTGAACGCATTATTTATGTGTCCATAGAAAAGAACAAATAAACACAAAAAAACAAAAGTCACAATTTTAACATAAGTTTTCTGTTATGTAAGGTTTATCTTTTATAACAAAGCTGCAACGATATTTCACAAGCTTCACCTTTGTGTTGTATTTAATTCAAATGGAAGACAGTTTGTCAACTTTAGCTTTACTGGATCTTGAAGATTGCATCTTTTCAAGAAACATGTGATTACCTTTTCTATTATTGGTTTTTTTTTTT